>WUAW01008204.1:92881-105987 GCA_017165845.1 Thaumetopoea pityocampa | reverse complement strand
AAAAACATACATTAATATTTATGGAAATCAAATATTTCGTTCCCAATTGAGGGAACGTCGTCAGTGATCACTGATATTATTATAATTATTTTATTTATTTTTTAATACAATTAGTTATGTATATAACTATAAATATATTTAAAATAACAAGTAATTACATTTTTGCTATTTATCAGAAGAAACGTTTCAATTTAAAATTGGATTATACCCATTTAGTAAATCATATCAATCATCATGATTTTTCATAATTTATTTATAGATTATTATTAATAATTTGAGCATTCTCGAAAAAAATCCATATTAAACAACAAATCATCCAAATTAAACACAAAATAAAATTTTAACTTTACAATTGCGTCATTGTTCTATTGGATGAGCTCGTAGTGGGCATGGCAATTGAATGTGGACCTCATATGAATAGTTATTTGTGGCACCGGGCATAATAATTGCATTACTCTATTTCTTCTCATGGATATTGTGAAAACCAGCTTAGGGATCTAGCAGCATTATCCAATTATTCAATCAAAATCTACTATGATCTCCAAGACACCTGCCAAGCGTAAAGATTATGGTATGTTTCTCCTTGTTAAGGTGAAGACCCATATCTAGCCGTGACTTTTCACAGAGTGCTGATGAAGAAAACTTAAGATCATCCACAATAGAGTGAGTATGCTTGAAGTTTCTGTGCGTCATAAAATTTAATAGAACTGAAGCTGTCGGGGTGTTTTAAGATATAGCCTCACTTTTGGTACCAAAAGTCTAATATTCAAGCCCACTCGGACTTGCAGAAATTTCCTTAGCCTATTCGTGTTCCGATAGAATACAAACTAGTTCATACATTCGATATAAAATTGGCTTGGAGAAGACATCAGGTGAAAAACAGTCATCTGAACCTAGCTCACAGCAGTATCTACTGCAGCAAAAAAAATCAGATAATGTCAGGAATGAGATACCCAGTTAAAGAGATGGAGTATGGCATATGCCAGTTTTAATTCATGGAAAATCTACGGTTTCAGGAGAAAAATATAGTCTTCACGGATGGAGCTAATGTTATCTTAACTTATTATAAAATTGTAAAACCTCATTGTCTGCATATTAAAGATATTTCAAAAAGTTTAAAAAAATAGCGAAAATACCCAGCAGTCAACACTGGAAAAACGCAAAAATAAGAGTTAAATATTATGCTAACGAAACAAACAAAAATTTTGAAATTATCAACGAAACAATATACAATATTACTAAAGAAGTTTCTATGACCGATTCCTGTGAAACAATGTATTTTAACAACAGTGATAATTAATATTAAAAAAATATTGTTTACTCTAGTCAGATAAAAGTCAAATCGAATAATTAAAGACTTCTGAAACTGAAACCATCTTATGTTTTATTCGCGTCTGTTCGTTTGTTTGAATTTCACGTAAAAACCAACAGATTTTAGTAACAATATTGCGATAGTCTTAATGTATTGTTTCAACTTACTCGATTTTGATGAAATATACTGCAGCGTATTTCATCAAAATCGGTCAAACAGACAGAAAATACAGGCTGATCTTCATTTCAGTAGCCGCCATTATGCTACAAGAGCTCAAGTAAAAGGTTCTTGAACTTTTTTGTAAATCTTTAATTATTTCTGGATTTGACGTGTCTAAACAAAACTGACAGCGCCAAAATTGTAGCTATCTCGTTTTGACATTTGGTATTAGAAAAAGATACGAAGAATTTAAACTTAGTTAAGTTCTGTTACACCAGAATTACCACCTATATCGTGTCTAAGCTTCATATAGTTCAAAGACGATTCTTTAAAATCCATGAAACGTGACAATTGATTGGTTCAATTGGTAATGTCCCTGTTTTCTTGCCAAATCAGTCCTGGGTTCGGAAGTAAGATCCTGTAAGATCCTCAAACTTCGTGTAATAAGTTAAAATATGCCTATCCCAATTATGGGGTACCATTATCAAAATAATCAGCCCGTGGAAGACTATTGTTTAAAAAAGATATCTATTATAATCTCCACGCTTCGTAGGAGTCTTGACGATCGCAGTAGATTTTGATTTAATAACA
This sequence comes from Thaumetopoea pityocampa, assembly GCA_017165845.1. NCBI lineage: Eukaryota > Metazoa > Arthropoda > Insecta > Lepidoptera > Notodontidae > Thaumetopoea > Thaumetopoea pityocampa. Next base: position 103,925 of record WUAW01008204.1, on the reverse strand, counting down.
GTATAATGATTCTGCCTGCTACATTCCTTAACTGGTTCTCACAGCATCCACAATTGAGGTATATAAGGAGGCGACACTGTCCACGAAGGAGGAGTGCGTAAACGTAATGATATTTAATTACTCTTTAGGTTTCCTTTACAAATCTCTCCATCGGTCATCTTACCATTCGTGGCTTTAGTGTAAAGTGATTGGCTATAGGTGTATTGGTGCATTGGTGGTGTAGTGGTTTTAGACACGGCTTACGATCGAAGGGTCGTGGGTTCGAATCCTGGTCCCGTACCACTGAGTTATTATTTGTAATTCATGTACGGTCTACATTAAAAGTACGGTCTACATTGTAAACACCAATGTACTTAACGGAGAAGGAAAACTTCGTGAGGAAAACTGCATGCCCGCATGGATGTGTGAAGTCTACCAACCCGCATTAGGCCAGCGTGGTAGACTACGGCCTAATCCCCCCTCCTGATCAGGGGAAGTCCGTGCCCCTGTAGTGGGGACGATATGGACTGGGGATGATGATGATGATTGACTATATATGGACTGATGACTATATATAATATTATATATGGGCAATGTCAATTTTTCTCCTAAACGTGCCATTTTTGTAAAAAAAAGTGGACAGGGGCACCTTTGTTTTTATACCTCACAATTATGGGTATTTATAAATATTAGTAGACATTTATCTATATATGTTTGCCTAGTACTCAAGATACAAGGAATTTTAGTTTGTGGCTAATTCAATACGTGGAAAGGAGGTGTCCAAAATATATATTTTACTGTATTATATACCTACCAGCTGCTTGCTTCACCGCATGCGGTGATACAAGTAGAAATTAATAGCGTCATTCAACGTCGAAACACCAGATCGAGATTGACCCCACAAAAACCAGTGCGAGATGTCATGAATGTAATTGTTTTCTTTTTTTTATATTTAAAATGTCGTAGACGTCTTTTTTGTTTGTTGACTATACCTTTTCCAACTACGAACACTGTGTTTAAATAAAAAATTGAGTACACTAGTAGAACTGACCACAAGCTGACTTACTTTTTTTATTAATTTATTTTTGTTGGTTATAACTTTAACTACTAATTAGTTCAGTGGCAGTGACCGTGTTTTCTCTGACAATTGATCCAGGGTTCACTGCCCACTGTGCCAATCAGTCGTCATCTATGAGGTCTTGAATCATCGCTAATCTAAACCAGTTCTATCCTTTTAAAATTCACACAATAAAAAATTCATTTTCAATCATAATCGGACTAATCCCTTAAATACCTATCCCGTAAAAAAATATTGATTGAACAAGTCCTCTTCGTTTCGCCAGCTCCTCAATTTTAACTCTCTCTGCATTACTGCTTTTCGTCCGAACCCCGTACCCACTTCTCGTAACAATATTTTAGAATACCATTCGCAGAAGAATCGAAATCACTGGCATAAATTCTCATATAATTGGCACCTGCTAATTCGTGGAGATCTAAGGGAATTACACCCGACTCGCTATCAAGAGATCGCAGATTCGAACCCCGATCCCGTACCACTCGGTTTTTGACATCGCGCATGGATGTGTGAAGTCTACCAACCCACACTAGGCCAGCCTGGTAGACTAAGGTCTAACGCCCTCCTGATTAAGATAAATAGGTGCCTCTGTATTGAGGATGAATACGGCTTGAAGATGAATATTATGCAGGGTCATGTAGTAAGTTAAATAAGCTTCAATACTCTGTCAATCCCGTTAAATTGATGGTCTGTGGTAAGTCGGATTAAGTATTGTAAACAAAAGACTAAAATCTCTCCTTGAGGCATTCATTATGAAGCTTATACCCTCAATTGAATGTTTTATTTGTGTTAATATTTATTTATTGTTATAAGTATTTATTTTTAATATAATTTATTAAAAACAATAAACTATTATGATAATGAATGCCGGGTTCGAACCCGCTAGGGGCAAACTTTGTGTGATGAGCACAAATCCTTGTATCCGAGTCGTGGAAGAATTTATCTATGTATTTATTAGTATTTATCTATATAAGTATGTATATCGTAGCCTAGGACCCAGGATACACGGAATCCTAGTTTGGAAATAGATCAGAGTGTGTGTGAAAGTGTTCAGAATATTATTAATATATGATTATTTAAGAAGAACTGGTAATATAAGAAAATCTATTTACATAACCAACATCGTAATCTACTTAGTAAATCTCAATACCTATGCTTTGCAGTTTTACCCAGACTAACATCGTAAAATATTAAAATTAGGAATATAAAAACTAAACTAATTATTTAACATCTTTGGCATTATACCTAATAACGTTACCTACTATGCAAACAGCTACGTAACACCGTGTCGAGCGTGTTTCACAGTTGGAAAGCACCAGTTTTTAATAACAGCCACCCGCTGGCACGGCCATGTTAGATTGATAGATGATACGCAGCTCGCCCTATCGTCCCGCCGCGGATGACGAGCCTCTTTTACAATGGGACCTTTTAAGTGAGAATTGTCTTTTTTATAATACACAGTACGGTCCTATCTGTTGTCTATATGTAATGAACTTCGAAAATTATCTACCGAACTCTTTCTTCGTTTTGAATTAAGGTCGTCACGCAATCTAATCTTGTAAATCACATAATCATTCCCAGTCCATATTCGTCCCCACTACAGGGATTAGGCCACAGTCCACCGCGCTGGTCTAGTGCGGGTAGGTAGACTTCACACACCCATGCGGGCATGCAGGTTTCCTCACGAAGTTTTCCTTCTCTGTTAAGTACATTGGTGTCTACATGAAGAATCTACATGAATTGGTGTCTACATTGGTGTCTGTTAAGTACATTGGTGTCACGAAGTTTTCCTTCTCTGTTAAGTACATTGGTATCACGAAGTTTTCCTTCTCTGTTAAGTACATTGGTGTCTACATGAAGAATCTACATGAATTGGTGTCTACATTGGTGTCTGTTAAGTACATTGGTGTCACGAAGTTTTCCTTCTCTGTTAAGTACATACATTGGTGTCACGAAGTTTTCCTTCTCTATTAAGTACATTGGTGTCTACATGAAGAATCTACATGAATTGGTGTTTACATTGGTGTCTGTTAAGTACATTGGTGTCACGAAGATTTCATGATCACTGTATATGAATTACAAACAGTAATTCAGTGGTACAGGACCAGGATCGAACCCACGACCCTTCGATCGTAAGCCGTTCGTGCCTAACACCACTACACCACCAATATACTTCACATATTCAAGTATACTATAATAATATTGTGGACATATTTTCTTACACATATTGATCGAGCCCCTAATATCCTTAAAAGACTTATACTATCCTTATAAGATAGTTTTATCCTTAAAAAGGGGGGATCCTGGAAGCCCATGTTCAGCAGTGGACTTCCATGAGCTATTGATGATGATGACCATGTTTCGCATTCAATCGACAGGTTTCATATCCAAGATACTATGTTCCATGACTCCTTGGCCAAATTTCAATTCGGACTTTTGACCTTCACTCAGTGAACACATGTGTATCCTATAGGTAATAATGGCCAAGACATTCATTAGTTGTCCCATGAACTAATAGCTTTTCCAAGTGTTTTCAAAGCGGTCATCAATTATTTTTCTTTAAGTGTTTTTGAAGAAGACTAGCTAACTCAAGTGTACATTCGTCGTCACAGACCAGAAAAAGAAAATAGAAGTATTTATAACTTTTTAAATATTAATGATTTCCATCGACGACGATAAATATTAGCATCTGGTAACCCACATAATCGTTTGCCTCCTCTGAATATAATAAAAAATACATATTATTAGTTGAACCTTGCCACGCTTCGCAATAGTTATTCTTGAATCTTAATAAAAGTTGCTAAAACTATTTTCCAGTAATGTGGTAAATAAGACCCATTAATTTGAGCTAAATCGATCAAGAGACACTTCAGTATATCGCTCATCCAATAGAACAATGACGTAATTGCAAAAAAGTTAAAATTTTATTTTGTGTTTAATTTGGATGATTTGTTGTTTAATATGAATTATTTTCGCGAATGCTCAAATTATTAATAATAATCTATAAGTAAATTATGAAAAATCATGATAATTGATATGATTTACAAAATGGGTATAATACAATTTTAAACTGAAACGCTTCTTCTGATAAATTGCAAAAATGTAATTACGTCATTATTCTAATGGATGATTGATATGTATACGTAACTAATATTGATTTTATATGTCGTATATACAGTATTGGCCAAACGTGGTAGGCTGATGCACTTTTCTGGTGACGGAAAGTGCTTGCTCGATTAGTGACTATGTCTTAAATATTTAATTATTTACATTTCATACATTATATATGTAAAGGCGCACTTACTGGCAAAGGCATTCTCTACCGGTCATCCTTTGGGATCATTTTGGGATCAGAGATAATGAATTAAATGAAACACCAAATGTAATCTTATATATAAAATACTAATAAAACATAAAATATACTAAAATATATTAAAAAATACATAAATATATATATATTGATAATATCTTCATCTTACTGATGGTGGTATGATATAATCTTAATAACATTTCGTAAACTATGGACAAAACCTAGTAAGTTATTTAATAGATTCTCTGACACTCTCACATACGTTTCAAGACGACATCTCATCATGATTTACATGTGGTAATAGATGATCCAGTCTGTCCGTACGTTGATCACCACTAGACGAATCATGCCCTTTGACCGAATACTTGACAAATGACTTGGGAATACTATCATTTAATCAATTTATTGACATAACAAATTGAACTCTAAAAGATTGTAACAAAATATATTTTATTATGTAGTAAGTTAATTTAAAAGTATTGTACGTTTTGTTTGAATTTATTATACACTTGGATGATTTCTAATATAATTTATGCTCTAGTATTTAAGGTCAGGGAGTACTTAGTCTTTTAGCCTGTCCGGCAAATAGACTTAACTAATTATTTGCTATTTAGTCACGGGTAAGCGACCCCCGCCCACCGAGCTGCTACTGTCTTTTCCTACTCCTTCCGAGATAATAGTATCCTATACCCTATAGTCCTTTTCCTGAATTCCATATTCCTAGTTCAATACACCTTTCCTACCTCATCCTTTTTTCTTTCCTTTACACTAAACCATGGGTACGCAATGAAGAACTTTAATCACTTTTGAATCTCATTAAATGGCGGCGTCGTGGTTCGCTACCCGACACGTCTCGTTGCCCACGGGGGCCAAATGTGGGCTGCGGATATCCACTTGGCTACATTGATCGTAGCAGGTGGAAAGAAGTGGTCTCTGCCTACCCCAATGGGAAAGAGACGTGACTGTATGTAGTATATACTATAGTCTCTGCCTACCCTTATGGGATATCGGCGTGATGTATGTATGTATGTATTTAATATCTTTAAGCCAAATCTTCATTTTAATAGATAATTTCATCAGTTTGACGTTGAAATGAGGGTTTATTATATTTTATTACTTCGTAGGAGTTTTGACGTCAATACAACGATTACTACGTTGACTAGGCGACAGTTTCCGCAAACTTATGGGTATGTGTGGTCACAATGAAACGTTTGTAATAGTTTTATGCCACTATTTCAATATTGTTCAAGAATCATTCACGATTGATACACAAAATATAAAATTATATACTAAAATTACACTTCAGGAGATACCATAAATCGCACTTGATTCGAAATTTAATTGTATTATCAGTACTGAGTTTAATGGTAGACAATGGGAATAGTGTGACATTATAGATTTTTAATTGAGCGTACAAAGCGTAGAGATCATAGACTAAAGAAGTGGTGTAGTGTATTCAAGTGTTCGAATAAATATCCGGAATATGCTTAAATAAGCACCAGAATAAGTACGGTTCTCTACAAAAAAAAATAAGAGTGCTTAATAAATAAGTGTGGTCGGCGCAATCGTGATTTTCAGCAGCGAAGGATCAGGAGGGGGTGGTAATGATAGAGGTGAGGAGAAGGAAAGAATAAATTTCGAAATTAATCTATAGATCAGAAATATTTTCTGAAGAAAATTCATAATGCCTTATACCAATTGCAATGTTGGTTATAAATGTCACAAAATAGCGCCTACATGGTAATAATAGGTACTCCAACTCTCTTTTTGGTTGTCTGAAATGAAAAACGTATTTTTTTTTTCAGGGAATTAATTAATATTCCACTTTTATATTCACATTATGTACCTTCAATTTAAATATTTGCTGTGTAGCACCAGCACCATGATATCATCACTCCATTTCTTCTCATGGATGATATGAGAACCAGCTAAGGCATATATCCTGTTATTCAATCAAAGTCTACTACGATCGCCAAGACACCTGCCGAGTGTGGGGGTTATGACAAATCCCTCCTTTTTAAAGGGAAGGCCCATGTCCTTCAGTGGACTTCCAAGGACTGACCATTAAGATGATGATGATGATGATGACGACATATTCTGTAGCAGTTTAATACATTTTTCCTTTATACCTATATTATTTAAAAACACTTCATAGTTGAATTCAAATCTACAATCTCAGCTTGTGAATGTAATCACGATTTATCCCAATAACTTAAACATTACAAATTGCTACAAGCATTCATGTGTGATATTTATCAGAACTTGTTCTCGGAACCATTAGGGCAGGTGTTCACGACATGTAATAATGTATTCGCAGCGCTAATACCGCAGTAATATCGTGTACACCCTGGACGTGCGAACGTCCTCGTTTGGCGCGACGGACATGAGCGGAGATGAAGTGCGTGTCCAATGTTCCATACGATACGACTACAATAGTACCAATTCTGATGTTCTACAACTTAAACTAAATTTAGGCTCTCCCTATCTTTTCCTAATGTCATACGCCAAAACGAGATAGCAAACATTTTAGCTAGTAGCATCCTACATTTCTGTTAAGGAAAAAAATATACGTTATTGCGCATCTTTATCGGTATGTTCCGAGATCATATTTAAATTTGCATGTAGATCTTGATTTTGATATGTCTAAAAAAACTGAAAGCATCAAAATAGTTTAGCAACTATTTTGGTGCTTTCAAATTTTTTACAAATGATTTTTTTATGAATGAAAGTAATGAAATAGCTTTCATTTTGACGGTTGGCATTAGAAATAGGAGAGCTTAAATTCAGATAAGTTGTGTTATATCATAATTTACACCAATATTCCTGAGTGATACAAATAAATAGCTCAAAACTCTCTAGGGATATTTTAGTGTTCAAAATTTACAAAGTATTGCTTAAAACATACTTATATCAAAATGCGTGTTATTTTATAATCTATCAGGATGATGAAAGTATTCCTTATTTTTTTTTACTTATTTTTTTTGTAAAAAATAACAGAATATGCATTTTTAGCTAAAATTTTGATTTATGAATCGGTGCTTAAAATAACTCGGATACGTGCTACTCAGATCGACTAATTAAGTGCTTTTGAAACCAAATCCGTCGATGTTTGTTTCTTCGGGCTTCACGCAAAAGCCAGCGGGTAGATTTTTCTCAAACTATTACAGTCTCAATATTATTTAAATCGGAATAGTACCGATTTAAATAATGCGGCATGTTTCATCAAAATCGGTCTAGTAGAATTGAAGGCACAGCTTGATCCCTGTTTTAGTAGCCGCCGTTTAAAGTACGAGAGGTCAAGTAAAAATGGTTAAGACTTTTTTTATATAAATCTATAATTGTGTCGGGATTTCCCATGTAGCAGAAAAACTGACATTCACGCGGGTGGAGCCACGGCCGAAATCTAGTATATCTGATCTGAGCAGTTTGTTTTTAAATATCGTTGATTTTTGAAAATTTGACGTTTAACAATTTTATAATAATATATAGACAATGGAAACGCTCTCCCGATTAGTCACAACACAATCGGACGTTTACGCAAAACAAATGTTATCAGGGTGTTCACGATTTCTGAACAATTATCCGGTGAGCCTGACTGGTACGTCACTGACTCACCACAGATCACGACATTTAAACACTTGTTGTTCCCATAAACACGCTCTGTAAATAGTTTTTTTCCAGTAATATAGTGCAAAAACTTGTATGAGGTCATTAGGCGATTGGTGATAACGTACTGTCAGAATAACACTTAATCGATAATATTAATCGATTTCAATTTAATAAACGTGTCTCTACATTATATTATGCTCTTTGCACCTAACGCCGTAAGGAAATAACACCACAGCTGTTCCAAATTTAAATCGTTAATGCAAACATTTTTTATGACACGTTTAATTTATCACTTAAAATAGTCTCATACTGATGTATAAACGTTATGATATTTTTAATAGTAATAATTTGTGATATTTTAATAATACACAGAGTAAATACGTATTACAATACATTAAATGTTATAAATTTGTCGATGACAAAGAGATAATATCTAATTGACTTATTACAGCAAGCCGTTACCAGCGGCTTATCTCGCGTGGACTTCAATGGTATCGTTCTAGTAGAAACGCCTCCTCGTCATCACTATGAGCCCGAGGAAATCCACTACTGGATATGGGACTCTTCCTTATAAGGATGGATTTGCCATAATAACACGATAACGCTACTGCCTATGACCAATACATCTCTTAGCTGATTCTCAGAACATTTATTGGAACAAATGATTTGGTATTATTAGTATGCCGACGCCTCAAAACAAATATCTTCTTACTTCTTATTTAGAATTTATTTTTTTTTTTTTTTCAATTTCTACGCAGTAATCCAAATATCTCAGAGATAAAGGTAGCCTACGTTCCTCTATAATGTACTCTAGTTGCTAAATTACTGTCAAAATCTATTCAGCTGTTTTGGATATTAGCCTATATAAATAAACAAACTAAACGACTGACAAATTATAGAAAACGTCTACTTAGGTTTTAGTAATATAATTAGTTACTAAGAAAAACCGAAATTATCAGCTTCAACCGGATGTTTCTGCTAGCTGTGGTTCTGATATTAAAATCTAACATTTTTTTTTTATAATTTTTAAATTTGATTGGACGAGAGAGTTTATATTAACGTAATTTCTTTATAATTATCCTAGCTTTTGCCCACAGCCTCGCCCGCTTAAATATCGGTTTTCGGCTACATGGGAAATTCCAAAACAATCATAAATATAAAAATCCCTAGAACCACATTTACTTGAGCTCTCGTACCTTAACGGCGGCTTCTAAAAAGGGGATCAAGCTATATCTACAATTCTACTACATCGAGTTTTATAAAACATGTCACAATATTTAAGTCAGAATACTCGTAGTACGAGCATCTTTAAAACTGTAATAATTTCAGCATGATGACTTTTGCGTGAAGCTCGAACAAACAAACAAAAAAACATCGACGAATATGGTTTCAGAAGGTTGGGTTAGTCGATGTGAACAGTTTTTTTTTAATATCTTTAATTTATAAAATTTAACATTTAACAATTTTATAATTAACCCTTTTCCAAAATGAACGAGCACTTTCGATTTCTTATTCTATCTTAAAGGAATATTACAAAACAGAGGTTTTATTAATTTAACAATGTAATTTAGCATATGCTTGACGTATGCTGGCATGAAAGCTTACGTACTAAATTTAAATTTTTAAATTAACAAAAGGACACTAATGATTTTTGTAAAATTGCTTTACAAATGGCGCGAATTATTTAAACTGTTACTTGCTTATTACTAAAATATTAAAACTTGTTGGATAATTCATGCAAATTTATTCATTTGATTTTTATTTTTACATTCAATACCACTTTCTGTGTGGATGATAAAGCGATAAAGGCCGGTAAAATTATAGCACTACTTGAAGAAGGTTCTGCGCAAACTTACGTGTTTAAACGGCTATACTCGTACGTGAGTCGTTCAAACGTCCGATTCGGTCAAAAGAAGACCAGGTTCGGGAAGCAAGCATGCACAGAGCCACAAAATGGCCGCTTTTTGGAGAGTCAGGCGTTGCGAAATCGTAAGGTGTCAAGTATGGACCTTAAAAAAGAACCTGAAGGAATAGAAGTTAGCTTGTGGACAGTCAGGAGGATGCTTTTAGTTGCCAATATCAGCAGATACCGCCCGACCCGGGACCCTAAATTACTACGTGAGCACCGAGTTGCCCAACTCCAGTTTACGCGAAATTGTACATCATGGATTCTGGGAGACTGGAACAAAGTATTGTTTTCTGATGAAGTTAGAGTTTCTCTGCATACAGTTCTCTTCACACCATAGTGTGAATCGATGCCGGCAAATGCTGCGAAGAACAGAGAAACGCTATGCGGATAATTAATTCAACGGAGCGTACGGAGTTAGTTTTCATAGAAAATGAAACATTAAATATACATCATTATACATATAACGGAGGTCCTAATTCCACATGCATGCACACTACTTAACTGCTCTTGGAGAAAATTCAATTTTTATGGACGACAATGCTCATTCTCACCGTACCGACGACGCGGAAGCGTATATGCAAGAAGTTGGAATCCGTCGTTTAGATTGGCCAGCTTAAATTCCAACCTCAATCTAATTCTGGGATGTCCAAAAGAGATGGGTGAGATCAGTGCAACCTACTCCACAAAACATCAGAGAGCTAAAAAGTCTCATTGCAGAAGAGTGATAACGTATTCCACAAGACGTTATTAAAAATATCATGGAAATCATACCCAGAAGGATACAAGCTGTGATTTTGGCAAGGGAATTCTTATTAAGATTTACAGTTTTAACTTTTTTTATTGGAAACACTAAAGAAACTTCTTGTAATTATTTCTGACCACTTCTTGTTGTTTGAACGTTTACATCGATTTTATTGAATTCATTGAAAATTAATGAAAAAATTGCTGGAATTCACTTCAATCATATTGATTTACAAGATTATAAGTATATAGACTACCTTAAACAATTAAATTCAATTGAATTAACTGAAACCGCACTTGGAACATAAATTTCCTTTTTCCGTTCAATATCACTTTCTGATATGGTTGATAAAGCAATAAGAGCCGGTAAAATTATAGTATTACTTGAAGAAGGTTGTTCACAAACTTACGTGTCTAAAAG
>WUAW01008204.1:78627-91095 GCA_017165845.1 Thaumetopoea pityocampa | reverse complement strand
TACATTGGTGTCTACAATGTAGACCGTACATGAATTACAAATAATAACTCAGTCGTACGGGACCGGGATTGGAACCCGCGACCCTTCGATCGTAAGCCGTGTCTAAAACCATTACACCACCAATGCACTATAGAATAAGTACACAAAATACATATGAAGAGCACCCGTCGTATGATCGATCAACATATAAATAGGAACGACAATAACCTCGATCTGTCTTTACCACTTGAAGAGTACAGTTTGCAAAGAAATGTATTTTGCATACGCAACTTTTTTTAATTATTCGGCGTTATTAATTATCATCATTATTAGGATATGGATGTCCACTGCTGGATTATGCCCACTCCTCGAAAAGGAGGGATTTTTTTACCATACTTAGAATAGAATAGAATAAACTTTATTGCACACACATTTAAATAGGACAAACAATTAATTATTGCAAATTGCGGCCTTATTGCGAAGACGCAATTTCTTCCAGGCAACCTCTTAAATAGGCAAAGAAAAACTAATAAAAAAGTAAACTAATAATAACGTTATAGGGTACTTATAGTAATAATAAAATTAAATAGAAATGCATAAATAGTATTAAATGGTAAATGAGAGATAATGATTTTTCACCATATTTTTTAAAGATGAGCAGTGATTTAGCTTGTCTTACTGGGAGAGACAGAGCATTCCATCATACTCAAGTCAGTATTGACTAAAATTCTATGTAATGGTAAATGGTGAATGGTACGTTATATCACCTAGAATAATACATATAATGTAATAAAGCTTAATAAAAACCTATTCACTCTTGTCAACAAATAAATCCATGTTCTATTTTTATAGGGTAAATGAACAGTGATGATGAAAATAAAGATGATTACTGTGATAACTACTTTTATAATGATCCAGAACTAACGAAATTCATATATATTTTATATACGAGATATTTAAATCATTCTTTTATAAATAAAATAAAAACATGAATATTTATTTTGCACATCCTACCTTACCGGTTTATTTTGACAGCTCACACGTCACAATATTATGGTGAAAAGTTTATGTTTATTCTTTTATTTCAAGGCGTATGGCACTTTTATATTTTCTCTATATCTATTATTCTCTGTTTTTTTGCTATATCATCAAGGCGTTATCTATGTAGTCTACGTGAACAGAGCCACGGGTAAATCTAGAAAACATTTATACTCATCTTTATTATTCTAGTAAACAAATTCCTCCACGGGCTTGTAATGATTATGCATTTCAGTGACTAGATTAATACTGAAGGCAGTTAAGAATCTCAGTGTACTTGTAGAACAAAGTTATTCGTAAAACAAAGTGAATTTATTTAACTCGACCAACTATCTCAAGGAACTATATTAATTTATTTAAATATTTATTTGTATTTGTCATTATTTGTTTCAGTAATCATTTTTATAATCCTAGTAAACTACTGCTTACTAGGACTACCCTCATCTTGCCAAGGTGTTTCAGATCAACTGTCGCTATACGTTAGTTACAAATTGGGTTTCCTCGCGAGGTTTTCCTTCACCCATAGCACATTATACTCATATACTAGTAACTATCGACGGTGATAAAATTGACTACGCGACACACACTGGCCTAATGCGGGTTGACAAACTTCATACACACACATACACACACACACACACACACACACACACACGCCATCAAAAGAATCCCTCAGGCATGTAGACCCTCATCATAATTTCCTTGGCCGTTTGAAGCGAATAATAATTATTGTAATTACAAGTTTTAAACTATTAATAAGCACATAATTTCAAAAAGTCAAAGATGTTGTAGTGAGATAATAGACGTATAGATTTTTGAAAGCCGCAGATCGAAAGCACAACTTCGTGCGTATAATTCAAGCGCTTGACCACTCGATTATATCCAAATTAAAAAAAATGTTTATGAATAATATAAATGGTTGTACATTTTGGAGGACAGTCTCTTACACAATCGTTAATCAGCGTCGTTCATGAGCGACGTATGTACAATAATAGTACATAATTGTTTGTACCTCGTGAGGATCGTCACGTTCCCATTAATATGATCGATTCGACCGGTACACTTTTATTACAACTACTGTATACCAATACATCTATCCGTTAATAGTTTCCTATTAGAATTTTAAAAATTTGACGAGTTGAAAATACAGCAACACTTGCTGTCTTTATTAATATATAAACTGACATTAATTCTATTTCATTCTCATTTCAAAATCCATTTCTAGTCAAATGTATACAAAATCTATTAATATATAAATATTAATAGATTTTGCCCGCGGCTCCGCCCGCGTGAATGTCGGTTTTCCGCTACATGGGAAATCCCGACATAATCAGAGATTTATATAAAAAGTCTTAAAACCAATTTTACTTAACCTCTCGTACCTTAACGGCGGCTAATAAAAGAATGATCAAGCTGTATCTTCAATTCTACTAGACCGATTTTGATGAAACATGCCGCAGTATCTAAGTCGGAGTAGTACCTTTAAGATAGTAAAATCTTAATCAAAATATAACCGCTGGTTTTTGCGTGAATCCCGAACAAACAAACAAATAAACAAACAAACATCGACGGATTTGGTTTCAGAAGCCCTTAATTAGTCCATCTGAGTAGTTTGTTTTTAAATATTTTTGATTTATGAAAATTTGACATATAACAATTTTATAGTATTATAATATAACACATCATCATCATTATTATCAACCTGCTAAAGACCCCTGCTGGAGATGGGTCTCCCTGAAAAGGACAGGTAATACGCCATAATCTTCGCACTTGGTAGGCGTGTGTCGTGATTCGGACCCGAGAGGCTTAGCTCAGAAAGTATTAGCTCTCGATCTAGCACTATCCTGACTCTTTCCGTTAGGGTCTGTTATTGTTTGGAGAGAATGCAACTGAAGGATGTGTTGATATAACCGATTGCTCAGATCACACTGATCATAACGGTAAGACTTTAAATTCCTGCTAACATTCAGTATTTGTGAGACCCAACCGAAACCCCACTATTTTACTTGTCTTCTAAAACACAAAGAAGTCATGGTGATATAAGTATACCAGAAAACTTTCTATTTTAGAATTTGGGACGAGGTCTTATCCAGTACGCTGCCTTATCCACCACGCTACAGCTACTTTCAACATGTTACATCATCATGCCCAGTCCATATTTGCCCCCATTACAGGGTCATAGAACTCCCCTAATCAGGTGGGGATTAGGCTGTAATCCAGCACACTGGCCTGGTGCAGATTCGAAGAGCATACACCTATGCGGGCATGCAGATTCCCTTACAAAGTTTTTCTTCTTCGTTCGGTACATTGGTGTCTACTATGTAGACCGTAGATGAATTAAAAATAACCTACTTTTTTATTGAAATACTTTAAGAGTATCAAATTATAGTGTGAAGGAATATAAAATTTAGGACTACAACTGTGCAAACCCCAGCAGCACAGGGGTAGTGCGAAGCAATAAATAAATCAGTGTCGAACTCAGATCCCGCCACTGAATAAAGTAGCTGTCTTTGAAATATATCCATATTATCGAGGTGCATGCCACCCCTGGTGCTACAGGATGTTGTCAAATGAGACAGTCAGGGAAAATAATGTGACTGAAAACACGATATATGGTAATACAGTGAAATATATACAATTTTATTTCAGGAACAAAATGAAAAGTGAAGGAAAATTTATTCAGAATTTTCCGATGTAAGTAAAAAGATACTTTTCTGAAAACAGGAATGCATTGTCAAGGTTATTTAATCTTTCGGATAAAAGTATGGTTTTTAAAAGTGCGTCACGAAAACGAGAGAAATGAGTACCCCGGTGGATGCTGTGAGATCCATCTAAGAGATATCTCTTAGATGCTGCCCATTATCCTGGTATATACCAGGATAATGGGCAGCAGCATTATGCTGTTATTCAATCAAAATCTCCAGCGACCTCCAAGACGCGTGCCAAGCGAGCAGATTACGGCAAATCCCTTCATGAGCTTATTATGATGACGCATTTCAGTAGCCAGTCTGACAAACTGAACGCAGTTAAGAATCTCAGTGTACTTGCAGAATGAAGTTATTCGTAAAACAAAGTAAATTTATTTAACTCGACAAACTATATTATGTTAGTTAAATATTTGTTTGTATTACTCATTTAAAACCTGTCGTACCATTTATTGTACCGTTTCAGTAATCAAACTAATATTTGGGATTATAATATTATTTTGGTAATTTTTTTTTCACGAATATATACAAATGTAACTTCTAGTTCAACTATACAGTAATCCCCCGTTTAATACGGTAGATTGGTTCTGCGTTATAGGAAAACGCGTTGTACGAATATTCATGTACAAACGCGCTCGTATGGCGCCGTTTAACGCGTTATGTACAAATAATTCTAGTTTTCTCGTTAAAGAGGGCTTAAATCGATTATTAAGGAAAAACTATGTTATGAACGAAATATGTGCGTTTATTAAAATCAAACTAAGAACATTTAATTTTATAAGAACACAATTGACACGATGTGCAAATGTATGCGAAATTTATTATCAACTGTACAAATCATTATAAATTTCACAGTACAGAAATATAACATGGAAAATCCCCGCGTCATATGGGGGAAAACACGTGTTATACGAGGGACATGAAATCGCGTAGTATGAAAACGCGTGATAAGAGTACCGTATTATGAGGGGAATTACTGTAATTGTACAACTTATTTATTCTGTCAAAGAGAAATCTTATAAAGATCTCAGTTTTGTGTAAGTTCACGTGTTTGATATTATAATTCTCAAGAGCATAATTGCATCGAAAATTTCTGAATCTATCACACATTTTTATCTATTATTTTAACTAATTACATTTTTTAGCATCTTTAAGCAGCCGTAGATATGAGTCTAAATCATCAATCAATATTCAATCAGCGTCGTATCACGAGTATTATAAGGTGGATGAGCGATATTATGAAATCTGATCGCTTACTTAACTTATATATCCGAAGAAGTCGTAGTGTCCGTGATTTGGTAGACAAGCTGTAGGAGGGTCGATTAAAGTGTCTTGGCTATGTTATGGCCGACCGAGAGAGTACATCGGTAGTAGATACCTTGGCTGTCCTTTGGGACAAAGATCTCAGAACCACCCTATAGGGGGTTAACTGGATATCCTGGACCAAGATATGGAAGCCAATGGGCTCAATAGCACAACAATAGGGGTGCAGATTCTTTGAAAATACTTTAAAAAACTGTTATTTTATTTTCATATTTAGGTTTTTAAAAGTATGCGTAATTATTATTTTTTTAATATTCTCGCTAAAACGCTCACGCCTATCACGTCGTTTGAATGACGTCACACCAGTCTAAACAACACTATTTTTCTTTATAATATGCATAATATCGGAAGCTGTGACGTCACCCGCTACGACTGATGTTTCACGTGATGAATTATTGACTTTTTTATTTAATTATTAAAAATTTGTTTAGAACATTTAAATAACAATTATATATTTTTATTGGAAATATATGATTTTGAAGTATATTAGTGATCTAATGCAGCACAAAAATTTTCTGAATGTGTTAATCTAGGTCGTTGAAATGACTTGCAATGAAAATATCATGGGTTAGACCCGAGTGCCGTAACACTAGGTTATTTCTAAGTCATGAACCTAAGATCTCTATTGTAGAGACCAGTGTAATCGATGAAGAAGGAAAACTTGATGAGAAAACCTTCATGCCCGCATGGATATGTGAACTCTACCAACCCACAATAGGCCAGCGTGGTTGACTATGGCCTAATCCCCGTCCTTATTGGGAAATCATCAAAATGAGAATAATCATCATCATCAAAATCGCTTCCAATCAAGAGAAGGATTAAGCCGTAGTCTAATATTTTGACCTATTTTTATATTATAAAACAAACGAAAAAGAAATTTATATCTAGAAGAAAGAAAATTTACTAGTAGGATGAGCCGTATGGTCATTACTCACATCTGCAATAAATTGTTCATCTTCAAACAGCCTGTAGCGAGGTGGTCAACACAAAGAGTGTTGAATCTCAGGAGGTCGCGATTACCTCGGACAGACAAGCTGGTTATTTATGTATAGCGACGGGTTGCGTACATATTTATCTACACCCGGCCCCTGCGACTGCAGGATTTTAGGGAAATTGTCTTGGGTGCCACCATAATTTATTATTGCTTTTAATTCAATGTTTTAAAATGAACATAAAGGCTATATTGAGCTGACAAATATTTATTGTTCTGCTTTTATTTATGACTAGCTTTTTGCCCGCGACTCCGCCCGTGTGAATGTTAGTTTTCCGCTACATGGTAAATCCCGACACCATCATACATTTATAAAAAAGCTTAAGAAACACTTTTACTTGACCTCTCGTACCTTAACGACGGCTACTAAAACAGGGATCAAGCTGTATCTTCAATTCCACTAGATCGATTTTGATGAAACACAACAGCATTTAAGTCGGATTATTACCTTTAAGACTCTAATAGTTTAACCAAAATCTACCAGCAGGTTTTTACGTGAAGCCCGAACAAACAAACAAACACACATCGACGGATTTGGTTTCAGAAGCCCTTAATTAGTCGATCTGAGTAGTTTGTTTTTAAATATCTTTGATTTTCAAAAATTTGGCATTTAACAATTTTATATAACAGTACAGAATACTCAGAGTTTCTCTGTGAGATAGAATCCGAAATATGAATTTCCGCAATTGACCAGAGTCACCGGAAATGTTTAAAAGATTGTATTAGGGTCTTCATACAAATAAGAAGCGGTAATTTTTATTCGTTCGTTAGTTATTCGTTAATCCCCCATATATATTTTAAAGCATTGGAATGGTAACAATCAAATGTTGATCTCCCAGCACGGATGGATTTACGTTAGTTGGTATGGCGCCGCTGTTGTTGGAGTAAACACCACGCGTCGCCACCCTCGTGGCCCCGAGACGCACTAATAGGTTACAAAGCTAAATAATAGACGTTGGGGCCCTAAAATTGTCGAATGGCGACCTCAAACTACTAGAACTACTAGAAAATCTACTAGAACGCTAATAAGGTCGCTGATATAATCGGTGGATGCAGGCGGCTGACAGACAGACTAACAGACTAAATCGCGAGTAAATTCTAACTATAAAAGCTTAAAACATGATACTCTATAAAGAATATATTTCCAGGAATAGATGATTTCTTCTTCTAGTGATATCAATAATGACTTGAATGAAAGTCTCATTAAGCGTGGGTGAAGCGCCCAATACAGAAGGCTGTAACTATTAGACACAGGCCATATGTGTATATTTTATAAGAAGTTGATAATAAACATACATTATCACTAATAAAGCTGTATATATCCCATAGTTGGGTATTTTTCTTACTAACTTCGTAAATACTTATTTAATCACATATTATTCTGAGAAATACCATAGCTAGTATAATTTGGTGTTTAGAATAAAATAAAAAGCCCCCTAATATACATACTCTTAGAAATTAGTATGTTTTAGCGGAGATTGGGTCCCAGTAGACACTTGTAGGTAGATATGTATGTTATAAAAGGCTACATCTACCATCACCACGAAGACCGCAAAACACATTGATTGACATAAATCTCCCATGAACAACAATAATAATGAAATTCTTTGGGAAGACAAACTCATTCCACCCTAACATATCTATCCTCACTATATGCTTTTTTTATTTCGTACAGAAAATGTCTGACGCATACCGCAGAACGTCACAAGGTGTTGACGGTTGACGGTTATGTGGGATTTGCACCCACTAAATACTGAATGCGTCCTTGTGGGACCAGTGCGCCATCCGCGGGGAGCCTCACTTCATCCTAGTATTTTGCAAGAATGTAGTCAGGATTGGTGATTTGAGTCAAGATAATACTAGATTTTAGTAAGAATTGCTTACTTGAGTCACGATGATGCTCTAATAGTTAATATGGTTACTCGTTTATTGACTTACACACTGGTAGATTTTATACACTTGTACGTTTGTAATCAATTCCTAAGGCATTTTCTACTAGTACATAAACATTTTCTACCACTGTATAAGCATTTTCATTATCATTTGGTTTATGCTAAATTAACAGAAGGTAGGTACTAGTACCGACCATTACCTCTCTCCCAATTAACCAAGCTTCATTTCTCATGCAGAATAAACGCCGCCCGAAACCGTGCTCTCAAAACGATCGTGTATATTATTAAATATGAATTCACATGTAACATTGGGAGTAATCCAAAATACCCTCGTCGCTACACGAAAGAGTGTAAGTCACAATTTTTCAAAAATAATTATTAGCGCGCTTAAATTTTGATTTATATATACAATATTTTATGGTAAATAAATAAAGCGATGATACAAGAGACAAATCTAGTCTTTTGTATACTTTTTAATCTTGTCTGTATTACACTAAAATATACTAGAATAGCAGCCATAGTGGCAGAGCAAATACAGCTTCGCGTTTGGATCCCTAAATCTGCAGATCTTACTCGTTTTTTTAAAAAAATTAAATTATGTACCAATTATTTCGCACTAAAATTAATTTGAAAAATATTAACTGAGATCTCCAACTATTTTGTCGAATCGAGAAGAATATGGTGAATTCCGTCTTTAATTATATCAAGTCTATATTCAATAGGCAGTGGCGTAGCTATCGTAGGGCCAGGTGGTGCAGTACACCAGGGCCCCGAATCTCAGAGAGCTCCCTAACCTAAGCTTCGAAAAGAGAGGAGCAAATGTTTTATATTGTCATATGTGTCGTTATTTATTTATTCCCATTTTCTTATATTAAACACATAGAGATTTTACACCTCATAGAGGCAACGCATGGGTTTATCCTACTAGGGATAAGTTCAACTCACTGTATCCTATTCTTATCCCTATTTATAAATTTGAAGGCCAACATAAGTTCAAGCTACGTGGAAAGAGATGTTGAGGGCCTGATTCTTTCTCTGTGCACTGGGGCCCTTGTCCACCTAGCTACGCCACTGGATACTAGTGATGATAATAACAATGACCTTACCTGTCACCCAATTTAACAGATATATAATTACTGCACTATCAGAATTCTAATATATAAATAAGGTGCACCTACATTTAGGTTTTTGTAAGTTATGGACTTTGCTTTATAGAGGACGATATATGCAAATCACAGGCGCACAAACACACAAACACGCGCGCAATTACCGTCAATCATACATTGAAACAACAAGACAGGACAGCGGACACATTTCTCAGACACTCGGCATGTCGATATTCTGGGAACGGTTTGTTTTTGTTGAATTTCATATCGTTTATTGATATTGGACAGTTTATGCGTATACAGGGTGTAGAATTAGCATTTGTAACAGTATTTTATTTATTCATTTACGCTCCATATACTAATGATATACAGGCGGATTTAGTATTTGATGAAAAATACAACAATATGAAACACAAGCTTACTTAAAGCTTACATCGGAGGTCTTTTTTTATCTTATAGACCACTTGTAATGTTTTTCACTTTTGGGTAGACACCCTGAGCGTTAGTATAATTTTTTTAACTTCAAAAGTGTTTTTGAAAGCTGGCGTAGACCCCTTGCAGGTCATCTTCGAACCCTGGAGGTCAATATAGATCATTTTGTGTATCAATAGCTTACATAATACACTGATACATAGATGTGACATAAAAATACATAATCATAGAATACAAAATAGTCTAATACAATAAAAGTAAAGTAAAATAAATGAATACACAATTATGATAAAATCTGAATTCATTTTATTATTTCACACTGAAGAAGTTCACAAACATTAATTTTTCAAATTAATAACGTGCGATACACTTTCAGAAAGTAAGTGACAGTGATTTCCAAATGACAGTTGATAATAAAAAGAGACAAAAAGCATTCATTCGTCTTACTTTATACTGTGTACTGGTTGCATTATTTTCAACTGGGTTCAAAGTCTAAGCGTGTAAGCCATGTTCTAATAAACAGAGACAAACATATTATCACTATTGCTGCACTAGATTCAATTAGAATTATACAAGGATTACTATATGTATATAAAACGTAGTACACTCGTATATCGCTTGCTGTGTGGCGTCATCTTAATAATAGCGTCACTATTCATCACTTCATCACATCCTCGTGTGCCGCGAGAATCGGCTGAGAAACGCATCAGGATAATCCTGCGATTAAACAAACATCTACTGTAATCACCAAGATGTCTACCACGCGTAGAGATTATGGCAAACCCCTCCCTTATTTGACATAGTCCTTAGACCCATGTCTGTTGATGGATTTCAATAGAACGATGATGGTGATAATATATCGATAATATTTAACATATCATCACTTTTAAATACATTGGTGGTGTAGTAGTTATAGACACAACTCATAGTTGAAAGGTCGTGAGTTCGATCCCGGTCCCGTACCACTGAGTTATTTCTATTTAATCTACGGTCTACATTATAGACACATTGGTGTAGTACATTGGTACTCAACGACGAAAGAAAATTTCGTGAGGAAGCCTGCATGCCCGCATGGGTGTGTGAAGTCTTCCAACCCGCACTAGGCCAGCGCGGTAGACTACGGCCTAATCCCCCTCCAGATAAAGAGAGGTCCGTACCCCTGTAATGGGGATGAATATGGACTGAGGATAATGATGATGGACGACTATTAAATATAGAAATAATCAGAAATATTAGAATAATTATGAATATGCTTTTATTACAACTCATTTAAAATAACGTAATTGTATTTTTTATAATATATAATTAGAAAGTGCATTTGTTTGTCTATTTTTACCTCTTCAAGGCTGACTGAACAGATTATGTCTAGTCTAGATAGAATATATAGAGATAGAAGGTCTATAGACATGGCGGACACAACATCATCTACAATACATAGGAATTAGTATTTTATATTAACTAAATCTCAATAATCTCCCAAATTATATCACATTATTATTCGCATAAACAAAGTCACGGGATGATAACAACAAATTTCTAAAATCTAATGAAATACAATAAATTTTATTATTCGTTAAAATCACTGACGATTGATAAATGACAAATTGCTATTAAAATTATATTTAGTGCGCGGTGACAGGGATGGCAAACAATTTGTAAAGGATGTATCGTTAATTAATGATATATATTTTTTAATTAGAATTGAGACTTGCGAAAAACGGTAGAGTAAAATATTACCCACCTTCTGACCAGTGAGGTAGACGATATGATAGATGACACAAATAATTTTATCCAGCAACTGTTAGCAGCAGACGGAAAAAGAAGAAAAAGAAAACAGAAAGAAGAGCCTCAGTCTCCATAGGAAGGCCAACATCACAGGGGCACAATGCCATAGTATGTCCATATCTTATCACCTGATATTGAAGCAACATCCTTCAAGCCGTAGGATGTTTTCGACATAATTGCTTGCATTACCATCTCGGGCTGAGTGCGAAGACTTGCTAGTGAGCACACACGTCGGCTGCTCCATAATCCGTGCCTATTCTTAATCAACGATCAAGATAACCAGCTACAAATCTGGAGATTGTCGCCAATTAAGGTAACACGCCTGTAGCTTTACTATTATTGTAGATGTCTATAATCCACACGCTCGTTAGCAATCTCTACTATATAAGAATTTTTACGTTGTATACTAGTAGAGCCATTATGCCTTTCGAACAAAGTGATTATCTTATACATTATTAAATCCATTAACTTTCTCGCTGCAGCCAAATTTGGCATTGTCGATTCTATGTGCCATTTTGATTTTTTACATTGCACTCGATTCCAAGATACCACGATGCACGACGACAATTCACTCGGATCTAAGTGGGCGATACCGTTGCAAAGGCACCTTCCCACTCGGATCCGACTGCCAAACACTGAATATGTTAAAGTACATTGACAGTTATGGAAACATACTTCGCTACCACAACCGTTGGGGTGGTAGCAAGTCCCCTCCCCTCCGACAAAACACTCGTCGGGTCGGAATATTTCAGATTCGCTCATTCATCCCGCTAGTCAAGTATATTTAGACACAATTGACGATCAAAAAAGTCGTTTGTACAATTCCGGTCCCGTACAACTGGATTACTTTAAACTCATTTACGGTCTACAATGTATTCAATAGAGAAGGAAAACTTCGTGAGGAAACCTGTATATCTGTATGGGTGTGTAAAGTCTACCAACCCGCACAAGACCAGCATAGACTTCTACTACGTGGTAGATTCCTGGTTGACTAGGGGAGGTGCCTGTGTAGCGGGGACGAACATGAACTGGAGACGAAATTCAATAAATTACAATAATGAGGAAACCATATATTATCTAGAATGTTGCTAATAATAATTTAATATTGCTAGACAAATGGACTATCGCAAATTATGCTACACATATCGCTCATCCAATAGAATAATGACGTAATTGCAAAGAAGTTAAAATTTTATTTTATTAAACATAAATTTTGA
>WUAW01008204.1:44937-57288 GCA_017165845.1 Thaumetopoea pityocampa | reverse complement strand
TATTTAATATGTAATCAGGAACTGTCAGAAACGCATTCTCTCAACGGCCGAACTCTAGTTAGGCTTTGCGCTGTTTGTTAGGCAACACTAAACGTGATTCTCAATAAATCGAAGAAACTCTCGGCCTAAATCGTCTTAAATCTCAAAGACGATATAAGACAATCTGTATAATACACTTTTTGCGCCCCTTCACAGTTTAAGCCACAGCAGTCTTGCCTCAAGGCCTGGAGACGTCTTTGTAAATTTTGTCAAACGTTAATTAGCCAGCTTTCTGTGCGCTCCTGTGATAATACACTGTAGTAATCCCGACGACTCGTGACTGCTGGATTATCTTTGAAGATGATATTTGCGATTTCTGCGCAGCTTTAGAGATTTTCAAAGTATACAATGCTGACATTAACACCGAAATAGGAAATCCGCCATTGAATGTAATATCAACACATAAAAATTGAAACTGGAAATCAACAGATTTTAGTTTTCTTTTTGTAGCTATTATAAAAAAGGAAAAAGAAAATAGTAGTTTGATAATTAGTGTACTCTATGAAAGTGTTCTATCTATCTATCTATATATCGATAAAAGAAAACGTATTTGCGTAAGTAGCTAAAACCTAACATTTCAATATAGCTAAATAACCGTTACAAAATCAGAAAAAAAATCATAGCTTTTTAATCAGATAGTGTATATGGATGCTTTTTGTAAAGATTATCCATATATTTATCTCATTAAGAAATTGTTTTTTTTTCTGATTTTGGAACGATTTACTGACTCGCGTAAAAAGTTGAGTTTTAGCTACTTAAACCAAATAAGTTTTCTTCCAACGATATGTCACTATATTATAGTCTCATAGTGCTTCTATTATGAAATAAAAAAATCACAAAGTATCTGCATATACACAAGTAATAAAACTAAGCCTCTTATACTATGTAAATTCATATTTTGATTCGTATTTTAATTTTTAATCATTCTAATTTATCTTGCTCACAAACTAATCGTTGTTATTTCTTGACCCTGCGACATAAGACCCACAATGAAGTAATCCGCAGGAGAATTCAAGTCACCAATGTGACTCAAAAGATTCTAAAGGTGGCAGTGGACGCTGGGGTCCTAAAATGCTAGAGTGGTAATCCCGAACCAGACAGAGTAGTGCGGGTCAACCTCTGACTAAGTGGGCCGGTGACATAATGAAGTCACGGACAATCGTAGCATGCTGGTGGCTTATAGCCAGTCGGTATGGCGATAATTAGAGGAGGCCTATGTCCAGCTGTAAACATTTGTGGGCTGATATGATAATGATTTTTTTACGTATATTAAATGTGATTGATTGATGCTTATCTATAATTTATTTAACTATATTATATTGTATCTAACGACTTGGATATATAGAAGTTCTTGACTGTATCTGATAAGAGGCCCGTTCCCTGCAATGGGAGAATACACACATAACCTCAATCACAGAATACGGACGGAGACAGCTAGGGGCTGCTCCAAGTTCCCGTACAAAGCGCCAACTAATTGGTTAGTTTATTAATTAGGGTTTGACAAACTATGCGGTGGAAGCCCTCCGGTGTGTTTGCTTAAGTGGAAATTAGTTTAAGGGCGTTTACATTGTCTTCAGAGAAACGAATATAATTTATTTTGTATATTTAAAAGTATTCCCTGCCGAGTCACCCTAACTGATCGATTGAGGAATAGCGTAATAAGGAATCGGTGTAAGTTGAAGTGTAACGTGGTGACAAGGATCGAGGAAGGAATGCTCCAATGGTTTGATCATTTAGAAAGGATGAGCGAGATTCGATTGACGAAACGAATATATCGGGAAATGTGAGTGGAAGTGTTGGAAGAGGCCGCCCAGGAAAAACCTACTTTAATCAAAGCAAAAATAGAATAAAAGGAGGCGAGTTAATAGTATTGTTTATTTTATTCTACTTTATATACAATTTATTTATGTTTATTTTATATACAAATTGGGTTATGTCATAAATTGAAAAGTTGAATGTAATCAGCTGTTGATAGATGACTCATACACTTTTTCCTTAATGGCACAGAATTAGTGTAGTTTAAATAGTGTGTGTGCAGTGGTGGTGTTGTGGTTTTAGATACAACTTACGATCGAAGGGTCATAGGTTCGATGCCGGTCCCGCACCACTGTATTACTATTTGTAATTCATGCACGATGTAGACACCAATGTACTTAACGGCATGCCCGCATGGGTATGTGAAGTCTACCAACTCGTACTAAGCCAGAGCGGTAGACTACGGCCTAATACCCTGCTGTTCAGGTGAACTCCGTGCCCCTGTAATGGGGACGAATGGGGACTGGGGATAATGGTGATTTACGACTACGTTACGGAATATAAGTCTATTTTGTTTAAATAAGTATTATTTTAAGTATTCAAGTTTTCTAGCAATTACTTATAGTGTGCAAATAATAAGATATATTAGCTTTTTCCTTAAATTGACCGATTTTTTTTCAGAAAATTATAATATCCCTATTACAGCGCCATCTATCAGATCCTAGCATAGCTACGGACCATCGTCTTGACGAAACAAATATGCTATATGTTTCGACACAGTGTTAATAGAATGTATTAAAATTCTGACTCCAAGTTCGAAATTACGTTCATTACTATTTTTTAGGTAAACTACCGCGGGGTGCCACGGAAAGTATATTTTTAAAATTAATAATGAAGGTTGATTGAACTGTTGCCGTGTTGATACCCCTTCCTGAAGATTTAGGTATACTCGTACATATACGCATGATATTCGGTCAACTCGCCTAATTATTGTACGCAGCTTGGTCTTTTTGCGAACTTAAAAATCGTTCAGCGCAATCGTATAAGGAATAAACAAAACATTTTTATATTTAGATTATCTACTAGATGGCTCATGGCTTTGCCCGCTTAGTCATCTTATTTATTCGAAACCCTTCCCGGGCTTGCGCCATAATTTTGTCGAAATCTGTAAATATTCTCCGTGTTCTATGTATCTATGTATACCAATTTTCATGCCGATCGGTTGAACGGTATAAAAGTTAATACACTGCAACACCATCTAGTGGTGGGTTAAAGTAAAATGGTATAAAAACCTTCACCATGAAAGCAATAGTTTAATACGCCAATTTTAATTTATTAGTTTAATTAATTAATGTTGTAATTAACAAGCGGGGATACTGGCCACTACTAACGAAGAAGGAAAGTACGGAGAGACCACCTTTCCACTTGCCACGACCAAAGTGGCTATCCGCAGCTCACTCTTCGCCCCTGCGGGAAATGAGATATATTTGGTGGCTAACCAGGACGCTACCATTTTTATAAGATTCAAAGGTGTTCAAGTTCCTCATTGAGTTCCCATGAAAATCAAGGGTAAAACAGATCCACCCAAACAAAACCACACATGCTTGGGTAAGGCTTAGCCATCATCTTAGATCTAGCCATGCATCCATCGACGCGGCAGCCACTGGCTTAGTGGAGAGGAAAGGAAGGAGGATGTGGCAGGAAAGGTGTATTAAGCAAGGAATATGGAATTAAGGAAACCAACTAGAATTACCTGTATCATTGGTATTAGACAACGATATACATAGCTATTTATATAGATAAATACTAATATATATATAGATAAACAATACATGAATCAAATACAAATAATTGTGCTTATCACACAAAATTTGCCCCTAATGGGATTCAAACCCGGAACTTATTGGCACACAAAGCAGGGTCACTGTCACTGTGCCAATCAGTCGGCAGGATATTAATGAGTAATGTGAGTACCAGCCAGAAATCGAACCCGGGACCTTTCGATACTCGATACGATTGAGAACGAACCCCCTAGCCAAGTTGACATTCGACAATCGTTATCGCTAATAGAAACGAAAAAAAAAATTGGAATGTCATTTCTAAACGCCAAGTCACCCGTGACTTATCGATTACAAATGTCATTTCAATACATTTTTTTCGTTTCTATTAGCGATAACGATTGTCGAATGTCAACTTGGGTAGGGGGGCTGGTCTTATCCACTACGCTCATGACTCTCAAGATCATTTAAAATTACTTGAAGTTATTTATGATCATCAATTAAGCACAAAAAACACAAATATTTATTTTAAAATAATGTTCAAATATCATCATAATATACATCACTTAAAAACTACATCAATTAAAAACCACATACAATAACAAATGACTTCTTAAATCCTTCGAATCGTTTTGTCATAACATATTATTACGTAAACAAAAAAAAATGGCATTATGGCGGACTGTGATGCATCCATAATGGGTGCTCATTTTTTACACCGCGCCGAGATGGGAAAAACTAAATGAGAGCGGTTAAGGTCGTGGTAACATTATTGATGGGGTTCCGTATAAAGAAAGATAATGCATGCGTGCGTGTACGTGTGCATGTATGTACGTGTGCATGTATGTGCGTGCGCATGTTTTATCTGTATGTAAATAATTATTAACAACTAACAGCTGGCTGATTCGCATATGTGCGTTAGCGGCTAACTTAATGGCTAACACAGCAGTAGTTAAATAACAACTATTTCACCTGAAATGAAGATAATTTTCTTACGTTTCACCATAGCGTTGACGGGTTAAGTTCTGCTGTTATTACAGAGGATATGGCTGGAACTCCCTCACAAGCCTCACGTCAAATGGTATCATTCAGATATCAGCCGAAACACATATTTTATATACCATCCAAAGCACAGAGAAGCTTATGATAATTTTAACATATATTATTGATAATTGAATTCTGACTGAAAGCTAATTCTGACTTATTTCATTCATTCCCATTACCACTTATAAAATCTTATTTTTTAAATTTTTTTCCATACATATTTTTTATAACTAAAAAACTATGACTGATTAACTCACTGATCATTTTATGTTTTCTGTGCTAATGAATTCTTAACTACGTAGTCATGGATGTTTGACCATGTAATCATCATCTTCATTATAATTATCATCAGCTCGTGGTAGTCCACTACTGGACATGGACTTCCTCCTTAAAAAGGAGGGGTTAACGCTGTTGCCCGCTACATCCATTAGCTGGTTCTTACAGCATCCACGGCAAGAGATGGAGTAATAAATACTATTATTATACAGCAATGGGTTGCCCCAATCTTTTCTTTTCACTTTTTTCTTTTTTCTTTTCTCTTTTTTTTCTTTTTCATCTAAGGTATGACTGTATTTATATCACATTTATTGAAAAATTGTCTTACATTTCATTTTTTTTCGATTTAAACTATCTAATTAGTATATCACTATTTATCTATATAATAAATATGTATATTTTTATTACATTCAAGAATCTGTTCAACCATCCTTAAAATTAAATGGTAAACAAGTATATAACGATAAATATATTGATTTAAAACATCACAGACACATAGTAGTTACTTTAGTATTTTGTCTTAAAAGAATTAGTATGGTCATTATAACGCTTTTTTACGCACCTACGCAAACAGTGACAAAAATAACAAATTCACCTGTCAGATACATTTAAAATTAAAATAAACAGCAAAACATGCAAATTAAATAATTACACTCAAACGACAGGGGCGCCAAAGCCCTAATTTATAATCCCCTAACGTAGAAATTGATGCGTGCCTTGCGGAGCCCTAAATAATTTATATTTGGTGGGTCATCCTATTATTAAATCATAGCAAGTCTCGTGTAACAATTAGCGAGGCATTCTCACGGCATTGGACAGACGACTGCGGTAATTATAGTGCTCGCATAGGAAGATATTTTATTCGACCATAGAGGTCAACGATACTTTGGAAATCATTGTCTATGGGCAACGGTGATTATTTATCCTCAGGCTAATTGTCAGCTCGTTAGGTCCTTTAAAAAAAGATACTAAAAATTTTAATACAAATACGTAAAATATTTAAGCAAATATATAAATTTTGTTCAATAGCGAAATGTGGGGATACCCTTACGACTCAATTTGAACTCTAAGATTTGCCATCGTATTTAATACGTGTGCAAACTCTCAAATCATTCGAACGTCTGAACAGATTAAATTAACAATTAATTCCTATTATACAATTAATTTTATGTATTAATTAAGTACATTGGTGGTGTAGTGATGCCAAATACGGCCTGCGATCGAAAGGTTGTAGGTTTGATCCTGGTTCCGTACCATTGAGTTATTTCTAATTCATGTAAACCTTGTAGATACCAATGTACTCAACGGAGAAGACAAACTTTGTGAGGAAACCTGCATGCTCGTTTGGTTGTGAAGCCTATCAACCCGCAATAGGCAATCGTAGTAGATTATGGCCTAATTCCTCTCCCGATCAGGGGAAATCGATGCCCCTGTAGTAGGGATGGATATACACTGGGAATAATAATTGCATAAATACATAGCCACATATAAGTCAAGGCATGTTTTACGAGATGAGCAATTATTCCCAAAGTCAGCAACGGTGAAAGAGTAACTATGTGGACAGTCAAGTTCTGAGGTAAACCTTATATAAAAAACTGACTCCGCTCGCGAAAATATCCCCCATGAAGAAATATATCTCACTGATACCCCAGAAGTAGACAATGACTTCATATAGATAGTTAGGAATTTAAATATTTCAAAGTGACTAGTACTACTCGTATACCAGCTATCAAAAAAATATTTACATGCATACAGTCACGCTTTTTGCCCTGACTCTCCGGCAGAGAATCGAACCCCCGGTTTTTCGCGCGACAGGCGGGTATACTGACCACTATACTACCGAAGAGTTGGGGTAGGCAGAAACCACTTTTTCCCAATTGCTACGACCGTTTGATGTAGCAAAATGGTTATCCGTAGCCCATTTTTCACCCCCGCAGGAAACGTGACGTGTCGGGTGGCGAACCGCGATGCCACTATTTTATAAGGTTCAAAATGATTAAAGTTGCTCATTTCGTTCCCACGAGAAGAGGAGAGAAAGGGCAAAGTAGAAAAGGTATATTTTAGCAAGATTTATAGAATTTGGGAAAAGACTATAGGATATAAGATACTACTATCTCGGAAGAAGTAAGAAGAGGCGGTAGTAGCTCGGGGGCCGGGGTCTCTTATCCGTATTATTAGCTGGACAGGACAAAAGACTAACACATTTAAGGTTAATGAATTTGCAAAAATTCAGTAGGTATATGCTAAGCGGGAGATCTACCCAAAATCGAAAAACATAGCAAGTGATCTACGAAACGAAACAGTTTGTGGATCTCCGATAATATATCCGGTTCATTTCATCTTCTGATCTTTCTTTGCCAATTAGTTCCGGGTTCGAAGCCTGATAGAGACAAACTTTGTGTGTTGAGCACGAAAGTTTGTATCCGAGTCATGGACGTTTATTTATAAATGTATTAGCATTTATCTATAAAGTATGCATATCGTTGTCTAGTACCCAAGACGCAGGGAATTTTAATTTGGGACTCGATCACTGTTTGTATTTGATATTCGTCAAGAGTAACATTAATTACTACTTTGCGCCCTAGATGGCGCTGGCATCGAAATAGATCGCGATATGGTTTGGTTCACAAACATTATGTATGCATCTATAATTTACTAGGTTTTGCTCGCGTCTCCGCTCGCATGAATATCGGTTTTCCGCTACATAAGAAATCCCGACACAATCATAGATTTATATAAAAAAAACTTTAACCACTTTTACTTGACCTCTCGTACCTCAGCGGGCGACTATTAAAACAGGAATCAAGCTGTATCTTCAATTCTACTGGACCGATTCTGATGAAACATGCCGCATTAATTAAGCCGGAATAGAACCTTTAAGACTATAATAGTTTAATCAATATATTTCCGCTGGTTTTTACGTGAAACCCGAACAAACAAACAAACATCGATGGATTCGATTTCAGAAGACCTTAATTAGTCCATCCGAGTAGTTTGTTTTTAAATATCTTTGATTTTTGAAAATTTGACATTTAACAATTTTATAATAGTATAGATAAGTAGAGAGATGTTGATTTGAAATAAAAAATTGGTCCCACGCTTATGCAAACTGTACATACAACATATAAATTTCATGAAGACTCGTGTACGAACAATCCCAGCTCATCACACCAGTTCAATCCAATTCATTCAGTTCATTCTCAATTAAATTATCATAAAATTATGTCGGTTATAATTACTTAAAACATATTTCATAATTTATGAAGCACTTTTGCATAATAATATTATAATTATTTAATATGAATATAATCCTCATTATTTACAGAAAAAAAAACAGATTAGTTGCATTGGGATCTTATTAGAACGCCAAATAGAATGTTTGCTCATTTAAATTATTTATCCATTTAAAAGGTTGTTGGAGTTGTTTAAGAAATATTTTTGGTCCTCTTTATCAGCCCGTGGAAGTGTACTGCTGGTCTCCTTAAAAAGAAGGGATTTACCATAAATCTCCACGCTTGATAGATGACTTTCATCATCATCATCATTTCAGCCCGTAGTTGTCCACTGCTGAACGTAGGCCACTCCAATCGAATTCCAGCGCGACCGGTCCATAGCCACCTGCATACAGCGAGACCCAGCGATCCTCACCAGGTCGTCGGTCAGGATGACTTTGGAGATCGCAGTAAATTTGAATTGGATAACCGGGAACACTGCTGCCGTTATCCATACATCCCTTAGCTGGTTTTCACAATATCCACGGCAAAGTATGCAGTGACGCTATTATTATGCTGACGCCACACAGCCGGTCACTGGATCACCTTACCTAAACATAATTTACAATATAAATCTATACAAATATATTTTTCTTCGCAATAACTAAAATAAACCTTTTAAAATTTAATTTAAATGTAAATTGTTATTCAGGAATAGCGTAATACTTTTAGCTATCCTTGCATTTTTAACTGCAAGTCGAAGGTGAAGGTACGACTCTTATAAATATGATTTACATTAATTTAATACTAATTATTTACAAGTTTGAGCATATTATCATATATAAGTTTAAGTGGTGGGATGGCAACCCCAAACCGGCCAACGTGACGTGATTTAACCCCCTATTATGTGAACTTATGACGTAATTAAGATCTTGAACTTATATCTGGGGGACTTGTCTCAGCTGATATTTTTTTTTACCATATTTAAATTAGTAATTAACTACAATCCCACCTGATGGGTAAGTGGTGATGTAATCTAGGGTGGGTCATCATGACATTTTTAAATTATTATGCTAAGTAAATTTTTGATGATCTAATAATCTAATTGATGGTGGTAATGGGTGGGTGGCTTAGCACGAGTCGATCGTCGAAGGATCGTGGGTTCATTCCCGGTCCCGTACCCCTGGGTTATTTCAAACTCACATATGGTCTACATTGTAGACACTCAATGGATAAGGAAAATTTCGTGAAGAAACCTGCTTGTCAGCACGGGTATGTGAAGTCTACCAACCTGCATCAGATCAGCATGGTAGGCTACAATCTAATCCCCCTCCTCGTAAGGGGAGGTCCGTACCCCTGTAGTGGGGACGAATATAGACTGCGGATGATAAATAAACCTTTGGTGATCTAATGGTACTAGCCACGACTCAGGATCAAAAGGTCGTGGGTTCGAACCTAGTCCCGTACCCGTGGGTTATTTCAAACTCATATATGAACTACATTATAGACACTCAACGGAAAAAGAAAACTTTGTGATGAAACCTGCAAACTTGACTGCGTAGATATGTGATGTTGACAAAACCGCACTAAATCAGGTGGACTATGGCCGTTTCGTGTTCACCATCACCATCAGCCTGCGGAAGACCACTTCTGAACATGGGCCGCCTCCATAAAAAGAGGGGATTCGCCATAATCACCAAACTTGGCAGGCGTCTTGAAGATCGCAGTAGATTTTGATTGAATAACGGTATAACGCTGCTAACCATTATTCTGGTACATCCCTGAGCTGGTTCTCACAGCACCCACAGAAAGAAATGTAGTGACAATACGATGGGTGGCGACTGATTGGAACAGTAGCTGTGACCCTGCTTTCTGTGCCAATGAGTCCCGGGTTCGAATCCCGGTAGGCGCAAATTTTATATGATGAACACAAATATTTGTGTCCGACTCAAGGACGTATTTATCTATATATGTAATATACTATTATCTATATAAGTATGTATGTCGTTGTCTAAAACCCAAACTACAGAGAATCTTTGACTTTAGGACTAGATCAATGCCTTTGAAAAAGTCCAGAATTAAAAAAAATAATATTATTAATAATATTAATAATGTCACTCCATTTTAAATACATACATTTAATAATACACGGCATTCGCTTCAATATGAAGCGAATGCCGTGTATTATTAAATATTGAATTTTTCAAATATTCTCAAAAACAAATATTTTAACTTTCACTGTAATTAATAATAATACAAACATTCGAATATATTAATTCATTGGAATAGCTACTGTTGATTTAAATGACGTTATTACACGAGCGAGTTTATTGATTATTCATAATAACAAATTGAATACTAAAATTACCATATTTATACTGAATTTAACACTCGTAACCAGAATTATGTATTAATGCATCGATGCAAGAAGTTCAAACATTCAGAACTTATAAACACTGTTATTGATTTCAATGCGGTCTCTCGTTACTCAAACAAAATTTTCTGCGCTTTCCAAGACGCCTGCTAATCATAAAAATCATGGCAAATCCCTCCTTTTTAAAGTGGGGGTATAGACTTTCATAGACTGATAATAATGATCAAAATTTTAATAAACCACATACTCGAAGAATTTAGTAATGGTATATGTTTCTCTGAACGCTAACAATCACAAACTAAATGACCAAAGAACGTTCAGTAGAATATATTCCACTTTCTTCCTGATGAATCGTAATGGATCGCACATTTGGTGGTAGTATTTAATTGTTAAAAATATATTTTGAACATCTATATATACTATTATAAAATTGTTAAATACCAAATTTTCAAAATTCAAAGATAGATGTCAATAGATTCAACATATTTAATAAAAACAAACTACACAGCTCGACCAATCAAGGTCTTCTGAAACCAAATCCGTCGATGTTTGTTTGTTCGTTTGTTCGAGCTTCACGCAAAAACCAGAGGATAGATTTTGGTTCAGCCGTTACAATCTTAAAGGTACCATTCCGACTTAAATACTGCGGCGTTTTATCAAAATTGGTCCAGTAGAATTGAAGATACAGATTGACACCTGTTTTATAGCCGCCATTAAGGTAAGAAAACTCAAGTAAAAATGGTTTAAAGCTTTTCACTTTCGGGATTTCTCATGTAGTGAAAAACCGACATTCACGCAGGCGGAGCCACGGACAAAAGTTAGTATAAATAAAAATTATATGATATATAGTTTTTAATTGAAAAATTAGTGCAAGAAGTTATAGCCCAGCGGTATGACCATGCGTGCGAAGTCTTAGATTTCCTATCTGAATCCAAAGCACGCACCTCTGAGTTTTCGTAATCCTGTCGTATTAATAATTAATTATCACTGGTTTCAAACGGTGAAAAAAAATATTGTGATGAAACATCTACATGTCTAAGAGGTTTTTTTTACGAAGTGTGAAGTCTCGCCACCCGCATTAGGCCAGTGTGGTGGACGAAGGCCTATCCCAGTGACGACGAACCTATGACACGCGCGTTAGTGCTGACACGCGAGCTCATTTTTGGTGACACGCATCTTCAAAGATAAAAAATGTCATAATTCGAATATTTGTCTGTCATAACGGCCAAAGTTGGTTATTAATAATATTATTACTTACGTTAATAATAACTAATTCTGAAACAATGTTTAACAATAATTAATTTACAAAAATTGTGATGTGTGACACGCTACAGAAATTATGTTTCGATTTTTTCAAAATTTTAAAACACCGATCTCAAAAGGTTCGCCATCACTGTTATCCCGTTTCATTCTGAGAACAGACCCGCGCCGTGCCGTGGCACAGTACGCGAGCTGACGATGATGATGATGATGATGATGATAATCATGCTGTAAAATTGCATAATTTTGGCGTACGTTGGTGGTCTAGTGGTGCTAGACACAACTTGCGATCGAAAGATAGTGGATTCGACTCGATCTCGTACCAGTGGGTTACTTCTATCATATGTACAATGTAGACCACACCTTCTTATTCTACGAGTATTATACTATCATAAAATTGTTAAATGTTAAATATTGTAAATCAAAGATATTTAAGAAAAACTACTCATATCGACTAATTAAGGGCTTCTGCCCCCTCTAGCCAAGTTGACTTTCTTCAGTCGTTAACGCTAATAGAAACGAAAAAAATGTATCGGAATGATATTTCTAACTGACTTATTGATCAGAAATGTAATTTCAATACATTTCTAACTGACTTATTGATCAGAAATGT
>WUAW01008204.1:34370-44804 GCA_017165845.1 Thaumetopoea pityocampa | reverse complement strand
TTTTTGTTTCTATTAGCGTTGACGATTGTAAGAATACAACTTGGCTCGGGGGGCTGACACCAAATCCGTCAATGTTTGTTTGTTTATTTATTTGTTAGAACTTCACGCAAAAGCCAGCGCGTAGATTTTAGTCAAATTATTACAGTCTTAAAGATATTATTCCAACTTAAATAATATGGCATGTTTCATCAAAATCGATACAGTAGAATTGAAGATGCAGCTTAATCCCTGTTTTAATAGCCGCCGTTAAGGAACGAGAGCTCAAGGAAAAGAGGTTATGTACTTTTTATATAAATCTATGATTGATTCGGGATTTCCCATGTAGCGGAAAACATACATTCACGTGGGTGGAGCCACGGGCAGAAGCTAGTTGTAAATAATAATATTTAATAATAATATTATTTATTTTCTCTTCATAAACGGCAATTTAGTACAGATTTATAAGTTTATTAAGAAAATGAACAAAACACTATGTTTTCGATGGAGAAGGAAATCTTCGTGAGGAAACATGGATGCCCACATGAGTGTGTGTTTAATTACCTCTCAAAAATTTGAATCTTGTTCAGTGATCTAGTGGCGCTATGCACGAGTCGTAATCGAATGGTCGTAGGTTCAATCCCGGTCCAGTACCCTTGAAATATTTCAATCTCATGTATGGTCTACATTGTGGATAACAATGGATAACGGAGATGGAAATCTTCGTGAGGAAACCTCATACCCGCACGGGTATGTGAAGTCTACCAACCCGCATTAAACCAGTGTGGTAAACTAAGAATTAATGCCCCTCCTGATTTGGCCGGGTCCATGCCCTATAGTGTGGAGGAATGTGGATTGGGGTAGATAAATATTATTTGTGATTACTGTTTAATAGCTTACGAGTATATTAGTTTATATTAAAAAGCAAAGCTCAGAGGTTAATGACTCCTATCATCAAAAGGCTTCCTAAGATTGATGATTAATGAAAAAGAAATAACCCCAATATGTAGATCCCTTATTTATAAGCATTCACTTAGTTCCATCTGTCCCAGTGTCTGTCTGTAATGATATCTCGCGAGTTAAATTGACTCACTTTCCGGTTTCCGATTGAGCTGAAATTTCGCATGCATATGTAAATCGAATGACGATGCAATATTTTCTTCTATTTTATTAAATATACATACATACATACACTCACGCCAGTATCCCATAAGGGTAAGCAGAGACCACAGTTTGCCACATATTACGATCCTGACACACCTCTCTCGCCTCATCCACATCCATACGTCTTCTCATACACTTTCGTCGATTAAGGGTGCTACGATCTTAACCTTTTGGAACAAGTTGTTGATATCATGGACGTACCGAGGTTCTGGGCCAGAGGGGGGCAATTCAGATTTTTTATAAGCACCTAGTAAAATAAACATAAATTAAAAATAGGTAATTTTTTTATATAAAATCTTTAATTATACAATAGCTATTTTTAAAGTTGTATATTGTATTGCAAATGGCAAAAAGTTTTTTTTTCTTAACTTTTATCGACAAAAGTAGTGTTAGTAGGGACGTAAACACAATCCAGGGGGGGCAGCTGCGCCCCCCCCCCCCCGCCCTACCCTGGGTAGGCCCATGGTTGATATGGTTAAAGTAAGTTTTCCCTGGGCGCCCTCTTCCGACACTTCCACTCACATTTGCCCGGTATATTCGTTTCGTCAATCGAATCTCACTCATTCTTACTAAATGACCAAACCATTGGAGCATTCTTTTCTCGATCATTGTCACCACATCATACTTCAAGTTATTAAATATATTTGTAAAATTTATTGTTGTGTAGCAAAGAGTACTCTATCTGTCTGATTAATAATTCTAATTTCAGCACTGAACTTCAACAGTAATTGAATAATGATTGTGTCATTTTAACATAGGATACAGTGTTTTTTTTTCAAAGTGAAAATTGCTATGTCATCCTGCAGATTCCTTAGGCGGCGGGTAATTAGTAGTGTAGACTAGAGGCAGACAAGATCCTCAGCTTAGGGGAGTTGTGAAAGTGCAGAATATCAAAATTGTTCGCCTCAACATGTATTTCACCTAAATCTATGGACTGGAATTTCTACAACTATAACAAGTCTACTTTCCATATCTATTTTGAAAATCGAGCGAGTTCTTTAACAACTGATGTTTTCGTATAGATATTATTCGAGTTAATTTTCGAAAATTCATCAATTTTCCATAAGGTTCCTCCTTATAAACGATCAAACTCAAAAATAGTTATCGAAACTTCTTAATTTAACTGCCCAATCAAGTTTGTTGACATATTTACCCCGAGTGAGTAAGCATTGTTGAATTAGAAGGGACAAAAACGTGTAGGCAGATGTTTTATGTTTTCACTTGAATGAGCCCCCACAAAACATCGCCGCAACGCTATTAATAAACCGTAACAACATTATCTCGTCAATAGTTTTGTATGTTACTTACCGAAGAAATGAAAACAATTGTGATATTTTTTTTACCTCAATGAGTTTATTGCTGCAGAACAATAAATGAAGCTGATCAAAATAACTTTTACTTTCAACATCGATTACGAATCTACACGACATCGTGCCGTACGCCGAGTTCATTATCATTTATAACATTCGAGTCCTTATTGCACTTCACAATTTAACACCCAAGCCGTATTATCCCTAACTTACAGTTTGTGGGATTTAAATTACCATAATATTTGTCTAAATATCACAAGAAAATACAAAAACGAAATACGAAATAGAATTATTAACACAATTAAAATTATTAACAATTAAATATACAGAGTCTGTCGCTAATTATTGCGGCAAGCCTCACCATTGTGAGCGGGTTTGTTGGTGGGTGCGTCATGATACGGGAACGTGGTGCTGGTATAATTGCTCTTGGCGTTCGCATAGTGAAGTCATTTTCTTAAAAGATTCTGAAGTCTCACGAAAAAGCAAGTTCGCGTCCTCGCGGGACCGTGCGTGTGCTGCGTCTAGTCTCCCGGGCGATATAACCGGGGGAGAGGACGCTGACAGCGGTGACAAGGACTCCCGGGCTGACTGCGCACCCGCCGACGCCCCGTACGGCCCTCCACTGACCTGTGGCACTCCGTTACCCATCAGAAAGGGGGCTGGAAAAAACCCCCGCTCACTGAATTGTGGGAACAATCCTGCTTGCAACGCAGTCAAATTCCTACTATAAAATTTCATGGTTTCAGTCACATAGCCAGGAAGCTGTGTCGCTTCTTCGTTGCCACCATATCTTAGACTCTCAAGGGTCGATGCAAGACCTTTAATATCTGCGTACAATTTGTTAATAAGTTCAGCATTCACTTCGAATCCGGGCCTTTGCCCGTCTCTGCCTTCTGGTGAGCCAGTAGATAGTAATCTGCGGTGGAGGTCTACATTAGAACTATGCCTGTCCCGACTTCGCCGCGAAGGGAACGCGGCATCACATCCATTAACGTCACAAGGATGATGCAATTTCAAATGATCGTTCCTATAGTGCATACGCAACGTGAAGTGATTCTGAAATATTTTTCCGCACGCCGTACATCGATCCGGGTTCTCATCGTCTATAGGGATTTCTATATCGTTAATATCTGACCTGTCATCAGTCCTGTCACTACTGGCAGACGGGGACCTCGCCCTTGCTAAACGCTCCTCCAAAGTATGCAAGTCACTCCCGCTGTCGCTAGGTGTGTAGAGGTCCGATCGCAATCTCAACCCTTCTCGAACGACACTTGGGGCACTGGATTCGTCGTCCGATTCACTGTCGGCCTTCACACGCGTCACGGATTCCGAGTCCACAATTTCCTCACCATTCTGAAAGGGGTCCGTACTTTCTGGCTTTTGTTTCTTGAGCGATAATGGCTCGTCATCGGCGCGGCTTGAGGTCGGCGTTGACAAGTTTGTGAATAAATCCGCATTATACTCTTCGTCGGACACGTTATATTCGTTATTTTGCGAGCACCGGGTGGGGTTGCCGCTCTTCCTTTTGCGTTTATTAGGAACGAGAGACGACGTCTTGTCATCCGTGGTGGCGGGATCGGTGCGGCCACTGCTGTCCAGTTGGACAACAGCGAGTTTGGTATCATCTCTGTTTTTATTCACACTCAAATCTTCGGGTTCATCATAATTATTAAGCCTTTCCACTACTGGAGACTCGGTCCTTTCTTCTGCTTTATCTTTATTTAGGTTATCGGAAACATCATCATTAATTTCACTATAGTTATTTGATTCTTCCTCATTGACGACAGGTGGCTTTACGAGATCTAACGCACTACGGTGTAGTTCTTCAGGCGGTGGAATCTTTCTGTACATTTTTTCAATTTCACTGAAGTTGCGGAGGTCATCGAGAGGTACTCGTGGTGGGAGCGGCGTCGATCCTGGCGGGCCGGCGAGCGGCGGTGGCAAGCGCACCGCGAGCTCTGGCGGCAGCAGTCCGGGAGCTGGTAGCGGCAGTCGAGCTAGCGCCGGTAGCAGCGGGAACGGCTGCGCCGACCGCCCGTCGTGCGCTGAAATTTTACGTCTCACGTGCGGCGAATGCAACTTCGGGTTAGGATTAGCACTGTGCCTGTTTCTCGAGCGCCGGGAACTGAACATCATGGTACACCCCTCCACTGTACACTTGTGCATCTCCCGTAGATGCACCGCAGAAAAATGAATTTTGAGAGCACCTTTATCACAAAAAGTCTTAAGGCAGACATTGCATTGAACTCTTTTCTTGCCGGTGGCAGGGTTGACGAACTGGACACCGAGACCCAAGGGCCATGGCGCTGGCGGCGGCTCCCGCCTGTCCGGTGGATACTCTGGCGAGCGCCGATCCTCAATCTTCTCGTCGTTCCGTCCGCTGAAGCTGGCACCGAGCTTACGGAAGTCGAACTGCGGCGCGGGCTGGCTGATGCGCGGCATCATGAAATAGTCCAGGCCGGCCGGCAAGCCGGGAACCGCACCGAACTCTTTGCCCTCCATCACGTCACTGTCATAATATAACACGCGTAGTGCGAAGCGGGCGGCGCGCGACGCGGCCGCGTTGCGACTGAGGACGTGCGACACAGGTGACCGCGCGCGGGCGGCGCGCGACAAAGGCCAGCTTTGCGGGGGTGTGGAGGCGGCGCGGGGGAC
Source organism: Thaumetopoea pityocampa (assembly GCA_017165845.1). Lineage (NCBI taxonomy): Eukaryota > Metazoa > Arthropoda > Insecta > Lepidoptera > Notodontidae > Thaumetopoea > Thaumetopoea pityocampa. The sequence goes on along the minus strand of WUAW01008204.1, from coordinate 39,699 downwards.
CGTGGCGCGGGCGGGCGGCAGGTGGGAGGAGCGAGCGCTGGGCGGAGCGGATCGATGCCCGGTGGGGACACGCGACATTCGTGCCGCCGACCACTGTAAACACTGGAGAACTAAAGCATCGCGGCTTACGTAACCGGGCACACTGGCCCGTTACTGGCCACGCTCGCGGTGTCTAGCGGTGTGCTCCGGCGGACTACGGCGCCGCTTCACATGATATGCTTGTATCTATCCGGATAACAAAGAATATTAAACAAGAAAATTAGAACATTTATATTCAGAAACAAAATTTTTTTAGTGCCTAGATAATTATAATAGATAAGAAATGAATAATATAGGAGGTAACTAATTTAATATGTAAATAAATGATAGTAGGACGGATTACAAAAATAAAAGTATTTACATGAAAAAGTAAAAAAAAAAAAAACTTATCAAACAGTTAATCTTGGTAGAGCCATTACGAATTAACAGCAAATTTCTGTAAACTGTTTTCTTGTTGTAGCTGAGGTTAATTAGTTCATCTCCTTACATAAACAAACCGAATCCGATTGGAAGTCGTCTGCGGACGCAGACTCGCTCTGGAAATAGAACCGTAATCACAACTAGGGATGCCGGTCGCGCGGCGGTCGGCGGCGGCCGCGCATTTATTTCCCTACCGACGGTGACCACACCCGCGATAACATGATGATGCTGACGATGGATGACAATGATGATGATGCACATGGTGGACGGTGACAAATCGTAGCCTAGAAAAAGCCCGAAGATACAGAACACTTATTGAAGGCTGATCAATATGTGTGAAAGAGTTTAGAATATTATCCTCAGTACCTTATCAACCGCACTTCCAACCCATGAGTACTGTTCCATTGTAGAGCACAGGACTCCTCTCGGAAAGAGATGGGTTAGGCTATAGTCCATCAAACAGGCCTAATGCACGTTAGCTGACTGCACACCCCATTACGAAAATCTCTCAGCCATACAAATTTCCTCGCGATGTTTTCCTTCGCCGTTTGAAGCGAATGATAATTAATTATTAATAAAAACCTCTGAATTTTCAAAACCACACCTTGGCTTCGAACTCAAGATGTGATACTTGTCAATGTATTCTACTAGACCAGAGGTTCCCAGAATTTAGCTGGTTCCGGTGGACGCCCTGCAGCTACATTTCTACCATAATCCTAAAACTCGACCTATGGAAATTTGTGTACGCCAACGTAGACCCCCGTCGAGTCTCCCGTGAACCCCTGGGGGTCCACCCGGACCCCGTTGGGTACTAAGGTACTAGACTATGACTGATTCAAGATCACTTGGATATTCTTTATCACCAGCCCATGGGAGTCCACTGCTGGACATGGCCTCCTTCTTAAAAACGTGGGATTTGCCACAATTTCCACACTTGGCAGGCGTCTGGATATGGAGTGATGAGTTCAAGATGTGGAATGACGCTATTATGCCGGCGCCACAAAGCATTTCCGGCGTCACACATCAAATATATAATAGACTCTTTGGATATTAGGTAATCATAACTGACTGTCTACTGCTCTCGCGTGTCTCATTATTAGCCGTTCCACTTGTGTGGATTTAGGTATCCGCTGCACACGTAATACAAATTCAAAATCTTTATTTACAAAATAGTCAGGGAGTACTTAGTTTTTTAGCCTGTCCGGCAAATAGATGGCAATATACGGATAAGCGAACCCGGCCCCCCAACTACTACTGTCTCTTCCTACTCCTTCCGAAATAGTAGTGTCCTATATCCTATAATCTTTTAACTAAATTCCATATTTGTTGCTCAATACACCTTTCCTCGAGTCTTTCTTTTCCTCTCCACTAAGCCATGGGTACCCAATGAGGAACTTTAACACTTTTGAACCTTATAAGATGGTGGCGTCGTGATTCGCTACCCGACATGTCTCGTTGCCCGCGGGGGCGAAATGTGAGCTGCGCATAGCCATTTTGCTACATTGAACGATTGTACCAGGTGGAAAGAAGTGGTCTCTGGCCACCCCAGCGGGAAAGAGGTCTGACTGTATGTATGTGTGTATGTAGTATGTACTAAGGCCTCTGCCTACCCTTATGGGATATCGGCGTGAGTGTATGTATGTATGTTATTTACCAAATGAATTTTATAGAATAGTTACACAGAATAGTTCTTATTATAAGAACTAATTAAATCAGTGGTAATCTTGCTTACTGAACCTCTGATAAGTCTCAAATAAGTCTCGGATTTGAATTTCGGTGGAAGCATTAGATACTGTGGGATGAGCACGAATGCTTATATTTTAATCAAGTATGGTTATCGGTATATCGATGATTAAAAGGCAAAATTAATTGGTGACATTATAGTAACTTGAGCGGAGAGCTATTTAAATTTCCCTTTTTTTTATTAAAAGACAATATATTCATCCTCGTCCATATTCGATTCCACTACAGGAGCACGGACCTCACCTAATCAGGAGGAGGATTAGGCTGCAGTCTACCACACTGGCCTAGCGCGGGTTAATAGACTTGTAAGTATAACGTCAGCTAATTCTGAAATGAAATAGACAAATATACATACAATAAATGGAAATATTAATATATAATAAATATACGCGTGCCCTTTCAAGCCATTTTCCATCATATTATACATGTTTCATTAGTAAAATCGCGTTTTAAAATCTAGAAACGCAACCGGAAGCAGTGTTAATTCGGTAAAATCTATGTCTAATAGTGACGACTAACGCCATCTATAATAGACGTACGAAAACCAACGCGAGAGAATGCTGTGCACTTATTCAAATGCACACTCGAATTCAAAAACGTTTTCAAAACTATCAAAGTCACCACAGACAGGCAACGTAACAACCACAGGATTTTACTGAATGGATTTAACTGTTAAACTGCTTTGTTGTGGAAAGTGTTATAAATGGAATGTTTTTATTTTGATTTAGTGGTGTTTCAAATCTCAAAAGAGATAAATGCATACAATGCGTTTTTATGGTTTCTAACCAAAAATGTTTTTTTTGAGCAGTATGACACATTTTTAGTAATTTCTTTTTTTTTATTCAAATATCATTGTTGCGTATATGGATTATCAAATAAAATACATAGCTTAAACGTTATCACCGTACTATGTCTATAGGCATGCAATATCAATTATTTTTATATAACAATTGAAAAACACCAAACCCATAAACTTCACATAATGAATCGGTCATAACATTATTAATAAAAGCTCTTTACGTTATTCTCAAATAAATGGTAAGTGATTATATAATTTAGACGGCATACAATATATACCATTATGAAATAAAACTGTTCTGTTCACGTGAGGTCTTCTTCTATTTTTCATAAGTGCAAGAGGCTGCGAATTCGCGCCATTTCTGCCAATGTCGGGTGTGTATATTTTTTAAATCATATAATATTTTTCAAGTTAACAATATAATATCGATGTGTCATATTTATTGCCTCTTGAGAGTTTTGAAGTTAACAGACGAATATCACTTTGTCCAAACAAATTCCCGCGAGCCTATATTGCCTTGAAAAAATTCGGTCACTTTGCTACCTTAGTCACAGTTTTATCCGCATGTTTCAATATTATTCACGGTTATTTACGATTAATATACAAAAAGAACACCAAATTTTATATTAAACATCACAATAAACTAATATAAAACGTTAAAATATATCAAAACTCCAAGTGACGCTTCACTAGTGTTGCCGCCAAAACTCTCACAGGAACTCATATTTTTTTATTTATTTAATTATTCTTAAATTTTAACAAATAGTTTAAGTAGAATTATTTTTTATAAAAATAACTGCCTCAAGAGTGTTCTAAATTTGACGATTAATTTTAATATGTGACAGCATAGTACCACGCATCCTCAACAGATAGCGCAGCTCTTGGTTGACGACATTGGAAGCCTGAGTCACGCTAATGAAGTTTAACAGCGACTTAGCGTATATACAACGTCTCAATATCAACTGTTGGGGCAGTGGCAGACTCCACCTGACATAAAACCCATCTGTCATGCGTGTACCTAAAAATATGACTAAATTCCACCCTAACCATTACAAAATTAAGGAAATATTACTTCTTCAACTAACATTACTCCAATTTGGTTACGGTCTGCTAAACTGATGAATCGACTATCGTCTGACGTCATCTTTATAGTCACTGCGATAACTAGTATCATTGAGACACCATTAATATTAGCATACTGTGTAAAATATCGTCCAATATAGAATATTTTTGTCACATTCAAATATTTACCAATCTCCACTCGATTATTTCTTTAAGCCATGCTCAGATAAACAAAAACTTGACACCCAGTATGAAACATTGTGTATTATTCTACTCTTATCTCAAATGTTTAACGGAACTCGGAATAATAAAACCCGAATCAGAATCGATTAGTGTCAAACTGATGTTTTATCATCTGTTAGATGTCGTATCGCACGCACCGGCCGTACCGATTATTCTTGATCTCGGAAATNCCTCCACTCGATTATTTCTTTAAGCCATGCTCAGATAAACAAAAACTTGACACCCAGTATGAAACATTGTGTATTATTCTACTCTTATCTCAAATGTTTAACGGAACTCGGAATAATAAAACCCGAATCAGAATCGATTAGTGTCAAATTGATGTTTTATCATCTGTTAGATGTCGTATCGCACGCACCGGCCGTACCGATTATTCTTGATCTCGGAAATGGTTACAATTGGCTGGGTATCGTTACATGGCCGACTCGTAAACATCACTCTTTTATTGTTTGGTATAAGTCATCGGAGAATAACTTATATTAATTAAATAAGATTCTATTTATTGTTCATTATTTAGTAAGTTACAAGATTAAGAAATAGCGTGATAAGGAATCGGTATAAGTTGGTGGTGATAAAGATCGAGAAATCCCCAAGGGTTTGGTTATTTAGAAAAGATGGGTGAGATTCGTATGATGAAATGAATACACCGGACAAATGTGAGTGGAAGTGTCGGAAGAGGACACCCAAGAAAATTACCTTGATCAAATCGACAACTTGTTTCAAAAAGGTCAAGTTCATAGCACCCTTTATCAATGAAAGTGTATGAAAAGATGTATGGATGTAAATAAGGCTAGAGAGGTGTATCAGGATCACGGTATATGGCAAATTGTAGTCTCTGCCTACCTTTATGGGATACCGACGTGAGTATATGTATGTATTTAATAAGTTCTTATTGGGTAGGTTAAGATACATAATCAAAGGTTTTCAAATCATCCTTTAGGTTAAGTAATGCTCATCATCATCATCATTTCAACCCATAGCTGTCCACTGCTGAACATAGGCCTCTCCAATCGAATTCCAGCG
>WUAW01008204.1:6021-17646 GCA_017165845.1 Thaumetopoea pityocampa | reverse complement strand
AGGCTGCACTAACCTTACTGTTAAATTATTCAAACTAATATTTATTCAAACGGAATTTTTACGAACACAAAAGTCGACTGAACACCGCCGAATGAACGCCCCATGCAGCGGTGAACTGGATACTACGACAGCGTGAAAATTTATCGTTTCTGCTCATGCTTTTTAAGAGGTTTGCGCCGTAAACACTCGGCTGCGAATTCTATGGGGTATGCTTTGTATTGGCAGCTGTTAGCGATTGAATGCTATCGATACGTCATTATTTCCTTCACATTTTTAATTTTTTCCACAATTTTATATTTTCTTTTATACAGTAGGAGGCTGCATTCCATATTATATAAAAAAGAATGAGGAAGTTGAGAAAATTAACATAAATATATACGTTTAATTATATAATATATGTATATTATGGAATGTATATTAAAAAATACTCCTAAATAATTGTTTACAGTTCATATATTAAACTTTTCTTGGGTTGTTAGTTACTACGACATGTTGTTTCCTGACGAGATACAATATTGAAGGCTTCATTCCATATTATATAAAAAAGAACGAGGAAGTTGAGGAAATTAACATAAGTATATACGTTTAATTATATATATGATATATTATGGAATGTATATTAAAAAGAATGCTCTAAAATCATACATGTCGTCTACAGTTCATAATATATTAAACTTGTGTTAGGTTGTTAGATCCTACGATACGGGGTTCCAGACGAGGTTCAGTGGCATGTAAATTGTGACTATCATCATCATCAGCCTATGGAAGTCCACTGCTGGACATTGGCCTCCCCTTTTAAAATGTTTGGCAGATGTCTTGGAGATCACAGTAGATTTTGATTAAATAACAGGATAATGTTGCTGCCCATTATTCTGGTACATCCCTTAATTGATTCTTAGAGCATCCAGGGGAAGATACGGAATGACACTGTTATTGTGTATATCCCATAGGAGGCCCATATCCAGCAGTAGATGTCTGTGAACTGATGATTATTATACTCCACCTGTCTCCGCTATATTTTATATCTTGCGATGGAGTCCGTGCACCAGTTAGAGGGCTCGTCAATTAACAAACGCGCGAGTCACTGCAGTCATTAGTCGCGTGAAGTCGCGACATTTTGAGTTTTCATTTCGCTTCAGCGACACTCGTTTAGCGAAGCCATTAATTAATTATTTTAAACGTAAATCTTCTGACGCGGTGTTTTGTCAATCGTTTACAACGATGGTAATGTAAAAGGTTATTGCACCCGTGAGGTGACTATCAGAATACAATAGTTTACATTCTACTGGGGTGTCTCATAGTTGCATCATCATCATCACGGACCAAATAATCCTACTGCTGGACGGAGGCATTTTCTAATTCATTTTCCCCACTCAAAATTCGTCTCCACCACAGGACCTCCCCTAATTAGGAACTGGATTAGGCCGTAGTCTACCATAGTGGCCTAGTACAGGTTGATAGACTTTTCATCGACTTTGACTGCACGGATGGCGCAGCGGTTTAAGCGTCCACTGCGCTGTCGAGTGTTGTGAGTTCGATCCCCACACGGAACAACAACTTTGTGTGAACCACAAATTGTTGTTCTGAGTCTGGGTATTCTGTTTCCGTTATTTGAATGTTTGTAAAGTTCCCGCGACACAGGTATTAATCCTAATGCGGGAGGTGTCTTTAAAAAAAAAATTAGACATCTGCTTTCGCTTATTTTTCTACTTAATAAATTCATAAGTCAACCTAATCGAGAGTCGAGCGATCCAGGAAGCCAAGACTGTATTTCCCTGAATATTTGGGGCATATACTGGGAGCACGGCTTGCAGGCCGTCCTAAAATTCTCTAGCTAGATGTAAATCAAATTTGGAAACTAATGGACTCTGTGTTAAAAATCGAGCAAAGTGGAAACTGAATCTGGCAAAAAACAGGATTTATATAATAATACTTATAAATAATATGGGTCTTACGAGTATATTTAATATATAATACCAGGCAGAAAAATATTCTCCCGAATAATAAAAATAAATCCCCAATTTAAAAATCCAACATCCACAAAAATAGAACAACATTTTGTTCGCTGTTACAACAGAAGTATGCGTTTAAGGGCAGTAGCCACCGGCGCGTAATAAATTTTTTAATGACGAACATTATGCAAACGCATTAAGGGAATAACCCTCGCGAACTATCGGATTAGTTGGGGTCCAAGTCATAAGCTTTTAAGTTATTTTAGAAGAGAATGGACGTGGCTCAATAATATTTTTTGTAATATAATTACTATAATAATATAATATAACACTAACTTTTAATACATCTCAGAAAATGAATAAGAAATGAAGACACTGTAGCTTTCTCAGGAGTCACCGTTCGAGTCAATAAGAATTTGAGACCTGTAGTTTCGAGTCGTTTTTTTTGTGTTCCAGAAGGCACATAAAACTGTGGATTTTGGAGATCCCGACTCGTGTCTGAATTACACTAAGCGTTGCAGAGATTGTAGGAGACATTGAATATAATCTGCCCCACAACCATAGTTAGAATCTGCTGCTTTTGTGTGAGATATAAGTGTGAAGTGGATGATCGCTTACCGTCTGGCAACAATTAAATCCACCCCACAACCATATAGCTTGCAATTACAGCAGTCTCAGTTTTATATTAGGAAAAAAACGAATAGAAAAAGAAAACTGCAGTAGAAGAAAATACACTGGATTTTTTATATTTTGTNCAAGCATAAGCTTTTAAGTTATTTTAGAAGAGAATGGACGTGGCTCAATAATATTTTTTGTAATATAATTACTATAATAATATAATATAACACTAACTTTTAATACATCTCAGAAAATGAATAAGAAATGAAGACACTGTAGCTTTCTCAGGAGTCACCGTTCGAGTCAATAAGAATTTGAGACCTGTAGTTTCGAGTCGTTTTTTTTGTGTTCCAGAAGGCACATAAAACTATGGATTTTGGAGATCCCGACTCGTGTCTGAATTACACTAAGCGTTGCAGAGATTGTAGGAGACATTGAATATAATCTGCCCCACAACCATAGTTAGAATCTGCTGCTTTTGTGTGAGATATAAGTGTGAAGTGGATGATCGCTTACCGTCTGGCAACAATTAAATCCACCCCACAACCATATAGCTTGCAATTACAGCAGTCTCAGTTTTTTATTAGGAAAAAAACGAATAGAAAAAGAAAACTGCAGTAGAAGAAAATACACTGGATTTTTTATATTTTGTGCAGTGTGAAGTAGTTCGGTGTTTTAAAGATCTTGAATATTTTTGAAATAATCTACAATTATAGCATTAAATATTACTATCGTGCTTTGACGGGAACCCCACCGAGGAAAGCCGAGTCGAGAAAATTTAAAATGAAAAATTTAATTTTCATTATATAATTATAATTTCAATATTTTATACACTCCCAAAGTAACTAGTTCGCAGTTTTGCTACCTACCTAGCACCACGGAAGTACACTCGCACATATGCCACGGCCAGACACAAGGGCGAAAAACGGAAAAGGTGCGGTATCGGTTATGTAGGTAGGTTTGCAAATACTGCAAACCTACCTACATAACCGATAGATTGCGCCCTCGGCACAGCAGTATACGTAAAAATTGTGGTTGAGTGATATCAGTTAGACCGATGAACTTAGAGCTTGCCGAAGAGTGGTCTAATTACGGACACCAGTATCTGGTCATGTTGATGATGACACCTTTTTATTTCTACCGTTGGGTACACATCCAGTTGATAGATCAGAGAAGGAAGAAGTTTATTGGATCAGTGACGTATCATGTAAGATGCAGCTGTATACCAAAGAGTCTCGTCTTCACAAGGTCTCAGTGTTGATCGCAAAGACAAAGGTTGCACCAGTAAAACAAGTTTTACTACCTAATCAAGTTATATAAACTGGGAGTGAAGTATGAGTAAATTTCTTCATCTGACATAACAGTTGTAAAATTGTAACTATTGAAAAAGGTCTATCTTTTGCCGAATTCAGAACATGGACATACTAACACTGTGCATATTAACGAATTGATGTTGACGATAAATGTACATAATGGTATCAAATTATAGCATTTCATAACATCTTGCCTTCCTTGGATTCTTAACTTTCTTTCCAAAAAAATTCAGTGGTTTATTCCCAAAGAAGAATCAGACAGACAAAAACACTGCTTTTGTTATATTGGTACTGACTAATGGGAATTACTTATAACTGTATATTTACGCGACTCTAATGGTTGAGAGTAGGACCAGTAGAAGGACCCTGAGTGGATTTGAGTGCAAGCCTCACATACCAGTCCGTAACCGCTATTAGTACTAATAAACATTTTCCACTCTTAAAAATAAAGAGGCAATTGTTAATTCATCCAATTTTTTTCTGTTTAAATTGTTTTAATAGGTATCTTAAAATTAATAAAACACTTTTTATAAAGTCGCTTTCAGCTTAACATTTACGCTGAATCACTAAGCATTTTTGTAAATTTCTCCAATATCGACACAGTTGACTTATGATAAAATGTCTTCGACGACAGCGTGATGCCGTGGCTAACACGGATTAAAGGAGGCGAGGGACGCTTTCAGTTGGAATAGTTAATTGATTACGAAAAATATACACGACTGACATAGTTATTGTATTATTTTTTCAAGAAGATCAAATATTTTGACGACTGATTGATGGTGGCAGTGACCCACCTTTCTGTGCCTGTTTCGTCCCGGGTTCGAATCCTGATAGGGACAAAAATTGTGTGATTAGCACAAATGTATTTGTATACTTATGTATTGTATTTATCTATATAGATATGTATATCGTTGTCTAGTATCCAAGATACAGGGAATCCTAGTTTGGGACTAGATCGATGTGTGTGAATGTCCAGTATATTATTGTTATTATTCATTATATTAGTGATTGTAGGTTTCTGGATTATTCACGGCGGAAGAGTACCCCGCGGCCGGCCAAACAGGCTATAAAAGAACGTGTGCAATTTTTAGTAGATACAAATGCCACATAACCCTTATACTACGCTCTCAACACAGTGGTATTTTTAGACATTATCTGCACGTTGAAAAAAAGTTGCTGAATAATATAGTATTGTATAATGTGCAGCAACCTTATCCTGATATTCAATCAAAATGTATTGTGATCTCCAAAACGTCTGCCAAGCGTAGAGATTATCAGAAATACCTCCTGTTTAAAAAGAAGCCTATGCCCAGCAATGAACTTCCACGGGATGATAATGATGATAATAATGATGATGAATTATTGTCTACGGTGTTTCTGGACTTGAATGACGTTTTATCTATTTCTCTATTTGATAATTTAACGTGAAGAATGTAATAAATATAATTGTGAATTGTAATAAACTTTTGAAAAGATAACCTTTGAGTTTTTTACCGGATTCTTCTCAATAATAATAGTGCTGTCTACAATGGGAACTATCCCGATGCAACTGTTAGCGTTCAAACACTTGGCCTCACTCTACGAAAAGCCTCAATATTAAATACATATAAAACTCAATCTGCAATGTCTACATTTATATCAAAACAATGGTTCCAAACCATACCAGGACCATACTCAATTGCTCTATAAGTCTGTAGCTGCCAAGACTCCGCATTCTTGTACAAATCCGGAAAATTAAAATTATCAAATCACAAAACACTGATTAAATTTGGACCATAAAAAATATGTTGATATTGTGTTGTTTGTGTCTCACTGTGTGGCGACAGTATAATAGCGTCACTCCATCTCATCCGCGGATGCTGCGAGGACCAGCTAAGGGATAGTACCAGCATAACTGGTAGCAGCTTTATCCTGTTATTCAATTAAAATCTACTGCGATCTCCAAGACGCCTGCTAAGTGTGAAGACCATGGCATTGCAATATTGTCACGTGATCGTCACAAACCTAAAATTGATGAAATCATATTTTTCTTCTAACCACAGTTTTAATTACTCGACAATTATTAGGTGTAAAAATGTCCAGTGGATCAATTATACTCGTATGGTATTAAAATTATTCATTTTGATACAAAATATTCTTCCCTCCGCAGCGGTTGACTTTCGAGGGGAGACTAAAAATCCGACGAAAAAAAAATAATAACATGGACTTATCGCCTTTTACACCGTAGATCCTTACATAAATAATGATAAAGCGAAATTAAATCAAAGTCTTATTAGAATATTAAAAGTTTGGTGGGCGCTTTTTTTAATGTCTCTCGCGGTGTTTAGGGACGCATATTTCACTCAATTTCGTAAATGGAAGGACGTGGTGTATTAGACCGTTATAGCCATTAGAGGGTTGTTTAGTTTTTTTAATATTTTTTTTTCAGTTATTAAATACGCTTACTAATTAGTGCCATGGATGGTTGCAGAAAGGTGTCTCTCCTTCTATGTTAGATTTAGAAATTAACATTTTATTTAATTTTAGCCGAAAAATAGCAACTGTTAGCCTATTTAGATGACTGATTGTCACAATGGCAGTGACCTTGCTTTCTGCTCCAATGAGTCCCGGGTTCGAATTCCGGTAAGGATAATCTTTGTGTGATGAGCACAAATGTTTGTATCCGAGTCGAACTTATTTATATGTATATGTAATAGTATTTATCTATATAAGTAATGTATATCGTTGTCTACTAAGTACCTACGATACAGGGAATCCTAGTTTAAGACTAAATTCAATGTGTCTGTGTGTGAAAATATCCAAACTATAAATTGTAATTGCAAGTTCTGATCCTCTTGCGTGCAGGTGATACAAAGATAATTGAACAAGTGCAGCATAGTTAAAAATGGAACTTCAGTCTCACTTTCTAATGCACAAGATCCCATTCATTTATATATTCATTTAAACTTTATACACAATACGTAAAGGACTTGTAAGCCTGAGGAATTTTCTGCCAGTCTATTTTTAATTAGTGTTGGGATAACAAAATAAAATGATAAAAACTAACATAATACAAATATAACAAATAATGTAATTTTAAGCATCAATTATAGATACTAATATACAAATATAAATGATATATGTCATCACTATCAACCCATCTCCTGTCCCACTCCAGGTCACGTGGACACGAACACGAAAGAACGAGAAGAACGAACGAGAAGGGCTATAGCCCTAGTGGGCTGGGCCAGAATAGTTGCTGGTCTAGTGCGTGTTGGCAGACTTCAGTGGGACAGCATACGCCGTCAAGAAAATCTCTTAGGCATTCTCTCACGCTGTTTTCTTTTGCTGTTTAAAGCAAGTGATAATAAACTATCTATTAATAGGCATTTCTAAAAGTCAGGGATACGTAACCTTAATTCGAACTCGAGATCAACAAAACATTATTGCGATCAACAACAGTATTTATTTCTTTATTTTTTATTATACACATATACATAAAAAACGTTTTTAAATAAGGACAAATTGATCTACAAATGTGAGCTAACTCAAAATAACAATAACAGTCATTGTGATGATGATAATTCTGCCAAGTTCTAGAAAAAATGTTCACGAAAGTCCGCTTTAAATGCTTCACAAATGGGTCACATCCTGATTATAGTGAAGAACGCACTCCAAAGGAAGACTGATTGAACTAAGATGAGAGAGAGAACAAAATCAGAACTGTGAAAAAGACACCGAGGTAATAGATGTTTAATGAAGTAAAGGTTTCTATCGCAGTTGGAATGCAAGTACACGAAGAGACGTGTTAAATAAGAGGATGAATTAGGAGACATGTACAGTGTTGTGAGTACACGGTGCCTACGGCCATTAAGAATGCCATTTCACCATGTTATCTCAACAGTGGCCGACCCTTGAGCGCAATCAGCCCAATCAATGATTTTCAGGTCGATCAGTCATTTATTCCGAAATTCCGGTTTGTTTCAAGAGGAATATTATATTTTAGACTAGACTAAGTGTGACTAGGTGTGTAGGTGTGATACCGACTAGGTGGATTGATGACCTGGTAAAGGTCGCGGCCAATCTGTGGATGCAGGCGGCTCACAGCCGCTCGGTGTGGCCATCATTAGAGAAAATCTATGCCCAGCAGTGGACATCTCTAGGCTGATATGATAATTATGATGATAATGACGATTATATTATATAAAATGTATTTAGATCACGCGGTCCTGCGTTATACTGAACCATAAACACGTTTTATAATTATATTTTACCCATTCGAATATTCTGAATCAAAGAAGAAACACATCAATATTTAGAAATATCCGAAAGCTGAGGTATTATCGGGTTCTATCTAGTGGCAGCCATGCGTCTTGTCTTTCCTAGCCCCAACCGCGCCCCGGATGTATCGTGCCGTGTATATGATTATTTACTTTCTTGATACTTGTACCCTTTTTGTGACACGGGGAAAAGTTTTAAAAATATCCCCAGTCGTCTGCGCGAAGAGACTGGGGCATGTGGGATTGTACCTCACTAAAAACCCCGCAGTGGCCTCCCACAACACCATGAAGGGCTCCGAGTTCTCTTAATAGAACGTCTTAGGTGCCGCCCTTGGCATGGAGCCACTCATTCCACCGTCCTCCTCGTGATACTTGTAGCAAGCCAGTGTAAACTGAGTTTTTAAAAATCAATAGTTTTAAAAACACAGTTTTCACTTGTTTTTATCATTAATAAAACAAGTATATTGACGGTCTAGTGGTGTTAGAGAGCACTCGCTGTCAAAGGGTCTAGGGTTTTAATCCAGTTCCCATACCATAGAGTTATTTTAAATTCATGTACGTTCTATATTATTTTAATGACTGATCGGTACAATGTAAGTGGCTGCTTTCTGTGCCAATGAGTCCCGGGTTTGAATCCTGGTAGGGATAAACTCTGTGTGATGAGCACAAATGTTTGTATCCGAGTCGTGGACGTATTTATCTATTTATGTATTGTATTTATCTATATAAGTATGTATATCGTTATCTAGTACCCATGATACAGGAAATCCTAATTTGGGACTAGATCAATATGTGTGTGTCCAAAATATTATAATTATTTATTATTTTATACACCAATGCACTCAGCGGAGAAGTAAAACTACGTGAAGAATTTCCGCATAAGTGCAAAGTCTATTAACAGACTAGTCCCTTTCTAAATCTCCCGTAGGTCTCCCGGAGGTCCGTATCCCAGTAATAGGAACGAACATGAACTGGAGATGAATGCAACATAACAGCTCTCAAACATTCTTTTTTATTGTTATATAATCAAATGATAATTGAAAACTCATCATCAACCATTAAATATTTTATGCTTATTATTTAGATTATGCTGATAACAAATATTATTTTACATTTGAATCTATACTTTCTATTTCAAAACTGAAATAACTGCTCGAAAGTATCAAGACCTTAACGTCCGCATTCACCACGTTGGACCATTAGGGATTTCTGCGCAGCAGTGAGTACTGTTTAATTTATACGCGTGAATATTCTTAAACTATCGGTTTTGTGGTCACTGTGGCGATTCGGCCTTTATTTATGTTCGGACGAGGTCGAGTTGGTCCGAGCCCGTCCCTAGAGAAAGCTAAGCACAACACTATTGTGTGTATTGGGAAATAGCAAGATGTATTTATGAAGACGAATTTGCCTAATTCGGCTGCTTGAAATTAAAAATAACTAATAATTTGGACGTGAAGTGTAACATAGAATTAAATAGTCTCTATCTAACAAGTTAAATAGCGATAAAAGTATTTTACCCAGGATAACGGTAGTCCAAAACGCCTTCCAAGTGTAAAGATTATGGCAAATCCCCCTTTTTAAGGAGTAGGCTCATGTCCAGCAGTTAATTTCTGATAACATCCATTAAATTCTAGCAATATAAATTCATTAAATTCTAAAACATCCATTAAATTCTAGAAAAAACATATATATGTATATCGTTTTGTTTTATTTTTAAAGAAAACAAAGCTCTACCTACCTACCTTCCTATAATATCTATGTTAAGCAAATAATAAATAAAAAGATAAAATAAATTATAGCGTTGTATTAGCAAAAACATATATTTTTTCAAAAAAAGTTCGTTTTATAACTCTAAATCTATATGTGATGAATCTTTTTTACTTTCTAATTCAATCTTAGGAACCTTCAAAGATAACGATGCACCTATAGCCATGCCAGTTGTATTTTTTTTTAATTTCTTGTAAAGTAGTGTAATTGTATATGAACACCAAAAGTGACAAGTATGTCTTCTTACTCATTTTTTTGTGTTTAACTATGCCAAAGATCAGTTCATACGACGTCCAAGATTCATGACTTAAGTGTTCCAACTTCAACATAGTAGCAATTCACACGACTCAGTCACAAATTATACTTCAACGAGATAAAAAAAAATTCTGGCGCGAAAACCCCCAATGTGTAACGTACGAGGCATAATATCAATTTGCCTCTCATACATAAATTCATGGAGGTTGATCATATCTATAATATTAAAAACTTTACATAGTGTATGTCTGTACGTAGAATTCTTTTGTGAACTAATTTTTTTGCGTATAATGTTATATGTATATTATTAGGGTTAAAATGACAATTTAAACATGACACTGAGGTCAATGCATGAATGGTTCACATATTTATTATATGCGGTCTAGAGCTGTGAGTGTGAGTATAACAGGTATAATGTGCGAGCGAGAAGTGAATAAAGGTGATAGCATTTAGAACTATACCTCTATATTCACAGATAGTATTTAAAAATAAAATTAACTCTATGGTAGATTATATCATAGATACAGAGGTGTCATAGTTTCAGTGATATTTTTTTTTTAATTTGGAACAATAAACAGTAATACATTTTAATAAATATATACATTACTTAATGCTTAATTAATTGTGCCATCCGCCACATTATTCACATCTTAGAAAATTTAAAAGATATTTACACGCTTGTGAATATGACTAAAGAGATTATACAATACGACTACTATGTAAACAAATAATTATATTGATTAACTAGCTTTTGCCCGCGGCTCCGCCCGCGTGAACGTTGGTTTTCCGCTACATGGGAAATCTCGATAAAATCATAAATTTGTATAGGAAGCCTTAAACCACTTTTACTTGACCAAGAGGTCAAGTAAAAGTGGTTTAAGAATACCTTAACGGTGGCTACTAAAACGGATCAGGCTGTAACTTCAATTCTACCGAACCGATTTTGATGAAACATACCGCATTATTTAATTCGGAATAGTACCTTTAAGATGTAATAGTTTAATCAAAATCTACACAACAAACAAACAAACATCGACGAATAGGGTTTCAGAAGCCCTTAATTAGTCTATCTGAGTAATATGTTTTTAAATATCTTTGATTTTTGAAAATTTGACATTAAACAATTTTATAATAGATTATGCTCGCCGATTAGTGAAATACTTTAAGAAACCTGAAGAAATAAGAAAAGTAAAGATATTAAAGATGCCTACTGCTGAATGTAGATTCTTTTATGATTGGAGTATCTAAGTTTTTTTTTTAATTAGACGATATACACGATATAGTTCCTCCAGCTCTCTTCCATCATCGGACGGCCAGACGTACAGTGGGTTATCATCCCTACCTGGTTGATGTTCCGAACATCCGTACTAAACGTTTTGCTTCTTCGTTCTAAATGCGTACGGCCAAGGACTGGAATAGTCTGCCGGCGTCAGTGTTTCCCTCCGATTACAATGTGGACGT
>WUAW01008199.1:16095-28336 GCA_017165845.1 Thaumetopoea pityocampa | reverse complement strand
ACTCATTGCGGTAATTTGCGTAACCAGTCAGATCACTTGAAATAAAATTATAATTAAAATACACTCATAAAAATTTAACTAAAAAGTAAAAATAATCTTTATTTAACGTGATTGACACTAAAATTTAATGTTTTATATTTATACTTTTTTTATATTACGTTCTTAAATTTTTGATGGTTAGCTGCTATTCATGTAGTGTTATTATGAAAACGCAATTGAAAACTACCTTACGCTGTCTTCAATATCAAACTTTCCCTGTCCTTTAAAGTTTTATTACTTTTTATATCAACACGTGTCTATAAAACCGTGTTAATACTTTTTTAAACTAAGATTTTTTTAGATTCTTATTTGTATTTTTTTGGTTCGAAATCCAAATTTGTGCAAAATTTCAAGTTCTTCGGATCTCCAGAAGTGGAAGAAAATTCAAGTATTCCATTATATTCATACATACACTTCTATTTGAGATATGTAAAAATGTTATTTTTGCTGTAAAATGTTATTTTTGCTATAAAATGTAATACGACTTAAAATCATATCAATCTATTCTTCTAGCGATTCTTAAAAAATGTTTTCAAGTTTCCTCACTATACCAAAATACCAAAATTAATACATTACATGTATTACATATATATTACATATATATGTAATATATATGTAATATATATGCATACATTTAAATTACATACATATGCATTACATATATATTACATGTTAGTAATCCCAACTTTGATGCCGTTATATTCAGGAGTGGGTTCCGCCTACAAAATTATCCCAACTACTAGCTGAAGATAATCGATTAAATTTATTAGGTATTAACCTGCTGCATTTACACGTATTGACTCGAAATTTTGAACAAAATACAATAATTTTGTAAAATTTTGCACATAAAAAATACTCACGTTTTGAC
Source organism: Thaumetopoea pityocampa (assembly GCA_017165845.1). NCBI lineage: Eukaryota > Metazoa > Arthropoda > Insecta > Lepidoptera > Notodontidae > Thaumetopoea > Thaumetopoea pityocampa. Next base: position 27,429 of record WUAW01008199.1, on the reverse strand, counting down.
TACCCTTCAAAATTGGTTAAATTTAATACGAGTAAAAAATGAATGCTTTTATTTCTGGCCTAATATATAATTTGTAATGCCTAACTTGTTCTATTCATTTCATTTCTATTTTTTTAAACCCCTTCGCAAACTTATCCATAGGATCATGAATAGCCTCCGTTTTCTTCCGGCGTATTTTATTAATCTACAGTGTCTCTCTCTATACCCCACTTCGATTTCTTGTGTGATTTTTGAAATAATTGAACTCTTTAGTATAAATTATAATATTATGATTTCATTTCTATCGGCAGCTTTTCTGATATCTGTCAATGTATTTTTTATCTTGTACTTTTAGCCTTTAAGGTGTAAAAATATTGCAAAGTTATCATGTGCATTTATTATCCCAAGTTATTTATGATGTAAGTTACAGGAATTTGAAAATTACAGTTATCTGAATCTTGCAGTGTTCTCTGTATTACCTAAATTGCGGTCATAAAGACGATGAATTAATACCTTATATACTACAGTATTTATTTAATTACGTCTGCAAATATTACGGCTCAGCCGTAAAATGACAATATTCAAACGCAAATTCGCATTTCAACTGTTGATATTGATAAAAAATGTCATTTGAAATATCAGATAATAATCTAATCCATACAAGAATTGAAGTTATCATTGTCGTTCAAAGGCTTATCGAGAAGAAGACTGGAAGATGCAACATAGATAGACTTCGCATAATGATGCCTAATTTTTGATCATCACTGGCGTTTTGTAGGGGAACATTAAATCTAGCTTTTGTTGTATTTACATTAAGACGCCAAAAGCATGTGGCTTAGTTGTCCATATGTTATTTTTTCATGAGGATTACACTACATAATCTGATATCTGATTATATAGTTATATATGTGATGTTCGCCAAGTTCGTGTGGTCCTTGCTTGGCAAGCACTCAACATGATTAAATAGAGTGAATGGTCTCTCTACATTACACAGTCGCTTACTTAACAACAGAGCTTAAAATAATTCTTTTATTATACGCAACTAACGCGTATTGGAAGGTCTTATCACAAATTGTTTAAGATTTTTTTGATATAACCTTCTCAAGATATCCAGGATGAACTATTATTTAGGGGTTTCGCCAAGCAAATCGATGATGTAAAAGAATCGATTAAGCGTATTTATAGCAGCTTCAGAAGACAGCGATTCCATGTTCACTTTGTTTTTATTTCAAAATATTCTATTTTTAAATTAGTCTATTGTAAAAATATTTACATTGTTGGTATAAGGAAGCAGTATTAATAAAGACGATCTTTTTGAGCGATATTTTCATTGTTGTGGAAAATGAAAACTTGCATATAGCCTTTTGAATGATACTCCCATCGTTATGGTAAATGGAACTATTGCATGTAGCCCTTTGAATGATACTATCATTGCTGTGGTAAACGAAAACTATTGCATATATATGGTTGATTTTTTATTTCATATCCTGTTGCTGAAGACGTTCGTACAATGTTAATGCAGAACAAAAATCATAAGTGGAATCGATCTTAGATTGAATCTTAGATTGTCTATTTATAGTCAGTAAAACAGTTGGCTAAATTATTACTAGAATCGGAAGTGATAATAAGATTAAAGATTCACTAAATTTGTGACCAAGTAGCAACAGATGTGCTCTATTTTCTTAACATATTTATTTATTTTAGTGGAATGACTACTAACTTTCTGCCTTCTATCTGTACAGTAAGTGTTAAAAATCTACTGAAGGTAAGCATAGTCATAAACAACTTGGATATTGCCGTGTTTAACTTTTAATTCAATGCTTTTAACTTTGCAATGTTTTAATTTATCAACATGTTAATTGTAAGCAAGGTCTTATATTGACTGGCTCACCACATATTTTACACCTCTATGAACTCTATAATGACATCGGAATAAATTTGCCTTAGCAATAATTTTGACCTAATAATTTTCTTTTTTGAAATGTAATATTATTTGTTTGCTCATCATATTTAATTCTACGCACTGATGATTGATCTTATTTAAGGAACATTTAATTATTTTTTGTTGTGATTGCACAATGCCTTATTAAAATAACATATCCTCTAGAGCAAGATGAAATACCGTCACTTCGTTTTCTTGTCGACGTTTCGTAAAAATCTATGACCACTTGCTGTGGAGTGCCGCCAACGTTAAGAAGCCAATAACGTGCCTTTTGCGAGCCTTAGTATTCAGTCACGCCTTTGCGCGGGAAAGTTGCGGCTCAGTATTAATTATCCGCTTTATTTGGTATTACATGTTAGGTGTATCTGATGGTTGTAAGTGGTTCCGAATTTATACCTTATTTAGTTATTGAAAAATCTTGTAATATAAGTTATAGAGATTATAGCTCTGCAGGGCCGTCACGCCGTAAAAAAATGAAAACGGAATCTAATAAGCCTCTAACAAAAGATGAAATTTCAGCATTGTTGGCTGAGCTTTCGGAAGAGTACCCGAGTGATGTTAGTTATGACACCGACGAAGATTCTATTTCGGATTCTGAAGAGGAAGAGTTGCAAGACGTGCAAGAGTCAACATGTCATCAGCCTGATTCCACTATGGTAGGAAATATAATTTGGGAAAATGACCCCACAACAATGGTACAATTTCCTTTTACAAAATCAGAGTATTTGCTGCAACCTGTTTCAGGTGACAATCCAATTGATTACTTTCGTCATTTATTTACTGAAAATATCTTGGATGAAGTAGTTGCTCTAACCAATGACTATGCTCGTAAAGTACTTTGTCGCCGTGAAACAAAGCAACATTCTAGAATTAACGCTTGGAAAGAAACCACAAAAGATGAAATATTGATATTTGTGGGATTAATTTTACATATGGGAACTATAAGAATAAACCGCATTCAAGATTACTGGAAGACTGATACACTTTTTGGATTGAGTGTATTTGCTTATAATATGAGCAGGAATCGTTTTCTTTTATTACTGAGGGCATTGCACTTTGCAAAAATTCCAGAGGAAAATGCAGAACCTCAAAAGGATCGACTATATAAAATCAGAAGTATGGTGAATTTGTTCAACATGCGGTTGGCTGAAATATATTATCCAGGACGAGAGATTAGATTAGATGAGTCGATGATATTGTGGCGTGGACGGCTTTGTTATAAAGAATGTATTCCAAAGAAACGCAATAAATATGGTATCAAGTTATACACGATCACAACACCTAATGGTATGGTTATCAAATTTATGGCGTACACCGGCATGGTCGATGATTCTGATGGGAAAGGATATGCACAAAAAGTAGTGATGGATTTGTTAGAAGGAATGCTAGATGTTGGACATAGTGTATATATGGATAATTATTATAATAGTTATGAACTAGTGAAGTGTCTTGCTGATAGAAAAACTCATTGTACTGGGACAATCAGAGAGAACAGGAAGACATTTCCAAAAGCGGTTGGAGAGAAAAAACTAAAGAAAGGAGAAACTGTGGCAAAGTATGCTAACGGTGTAATGATTGGTAAATGGAGAGATAAAAAAGACGTAACTTATATTTCTAATGAATACAATAATGATATTGTATATACGGCGAACAAGAGAGGCGAAATGAAACCTACACCGCTACCTATTATTCAGTATAATAAATTTATGGCAGGTATTGATAAGCAAGATCAGATGCTTGCCTATTATCCGCGTGAAAGAAAAACCATCACATGGCCTACCAAGATATTTGTGCATATTTTGCAATTAATGATTTCAAATTCTCACTTTATCTATAGCAAATATTCCACTGAAAGCATGTCACTTTATGACTTTCGTTTATCGGTAATTAGGTGTTTATTGAAACCACAACCTGCCCTTCGTGTTCCTGTGCGTGATTCAGCTGAATTAGAACATGTGCTGAAACTGCGGGAAGAAAAGAAAGGTGGAAAAATATTACGAAAGCAGTGTAAAAGTTGCTATTCCCAAGGAAAACGTAAAGATACCATTTATGTTTGCATCGTTTGTGACGGATCCCCCGGCTATTGCTTAGATTGTGCGAAGGTGACTCATAAATAAAATGTTTAAAAATATTGTTTAGTAATAATAACATTCTAAACGAGTCATAATAATTCATTTATATTGAATATGTGTTAGTGATAAAATACCACGCAAAAATAATGTATTTTGTTTTTATTTTCACACATCACGCTAGTGCGTGATGTGGCATTATTGAGAAAATTTTGTCTCTAATGTCTACCACGCGTTGGTTGGCGTAGTCAAAATATTCTAACAGAAGAGACCTAAATATTAATTAGTAATCAGTTTTACACATATAATAATATTTTATTTTACCGCATTTCATTGTCATATTTTTATGAGTCATTTCTACGGCGAGGCAACAACTCTCAACACACCCTAACGTGGCCGGCATAGAATGTGTTAAAGGCGTCATTCAACTCGTACTTAATATGTCAATGTTTGCGATCACATCAACAAGGACGCCGCAGAGCTTTTAGTCAGTACGTGTCTGACACGGGCCCGCAAGCCGCCCCCGGTGACTTTCGGTAGTCCCATGTTGAATTTTTGCTGCATCAAAAAAAAAAATTGATTAATACAATAATAAGTATTACGTACAGTATGCCCGCTGCCTGTTGCACCTTGGGGGCGACACCACCGGCCCTCAATTACCATGCAGTTACGGGCTGGTAACGGTGTGCTAATCAAAAATATTTTCGAATTATGCTTATTTCTTTTAACTTATTATTAAAATATCTGTTTACATACAATATACCTTATAAACATGTCTCATCATCCCTAGTCCATATCGTCCCCACTACAGGGGCACGGACCTCCCCTGATCCCTGATCAGGAGGGGGATTAGGCCGTAGTCTACCGCGCTGGCCTAGTGCGGGTTGGTAGACTTCACATACTCATGCGGGCATGCAGGTTTCCTCACGAAGTTTTCCTTCTCCGTTAAGTGCATTGGTGTTTACATATAAACACGTTTGTTTCCTAAATAATAAAACTTCGTTGATGCTGCTTGTTGTGTGGCGCCGGCATAATAATAGCGTCACTTTCCAATGGATGCTGTGAGAACTAGCTAAGTGATGCAATACAAGCATAATGGGCAACAGCGTTATCCTGTTATTCAACTAAAATATACTGCGACCACCAAGACGCCTGTCAAGCGTGGAGATTATGGGCAAATCACTCCTTCTTAAGGCCCAACCCAACCTGCTGGTCAGTGGACTGCCACCGACTGATGACGGTGACGATGCCGCTTTTACAAGGATATCACGATTGCAATCGTAATGTCAGCGCAATGCAAATGTCTCTCATTACCCCTTCGGGTACATATTGGTAACAATGCTTTTGCCATCAAATTATCGAAGACGTTATTGGAAGATTATGCGTTATTAAAAAAGGAGCAGAGTAAAATTTATATAACCTTCGGTAGGACCTATGAAGAAGATTCTTTTCAGTCTTCTTTAGTCGTATGTGGCGACAGAATTAAAATTTGCTTTGAACTGGGCGCTATCGGTCTTACCGTTGCTTCGTTGGGTAATATTTAAATAATAAATTCCATAAACTAGGGAACTAAGGCTACTAAGGGAACTAAGGCTCTACTAGGCATTCACATCGGGAGCCAGTCTAGGCAGGGCCTGTATTTTAGTGTCTCTATAATTCGACTTGGATTGCAGAATAATTTAATTTAAATGAACATAAACATAACCTTTCTTTAAGGATTAAAACTTTCGTTTCTGTTTAAGATTTGGCCGTACTAAGAATCTTTCTTATTCGTGTCTAGGTTTCTCACCGGTTTCGCCCAACAGCAATGTTTGCTAGTGCGACTCGCGTGATGTTTGGGTTTCATTACAGCAGGAGGACGCCGAGTGCTTTTAGTTGTTTGTGAGTCCCAATTATCCGACGTATACAGGTGCGTCGGTATGCAGCAAGCTTTCCACTTGTAAAACAATGGCCTCCCACCATTGCACCTACGACGTTGAAACGTATTCATAGGACAGAATCCCTCCATGGATATACCTGTACCTAACTGTGAATGTGTGGCTTCCCTCGACACCACACTCTAAGACCTCTAGACAGAACATCAATGGGGCCTGTCTCTTATAATATGTTGATTTACAGTCTTTTTGATATCATGGATGTAGCCCACCTGATGGTAATCTGTCTATATCATAAATGATATAAATGAATCCAATCAAATGAACAAATATTCGAAAGCATATAAAATTATTCTATTTGAAAGTGACCTGCTCGGCGAATAGTGAACGAGTTCTATAACTGTATACAAGTTTGCATTGGAATTGGGAAATTAGTAGTTACTAATACATTGATACCCAAAATGGTCTATATTGACCCCCCGGAGTCGACGATGACATTACTACAGTTAGAAATTTAAATCTTTCACTATCAGCTGTCAAAAACATTTAAAGTTGATGAATTTGAAAAATTCAACGTTAGTTAAGAAGGGGGTCTATCCAATACCAAAAAATATGGCAAGTGGTCTACCAGACAAAAAAGTGTGGGGACCTCTACTGTTGAAAGTAGAGTGTTGAAATCATTCATATTCGCAAATCGCTATTTGGCAGCCCATACATATTGAAAAGATTCGTGAAATATATATAACATCTTTTATGTTATTCTTGATATCTATTGTGCACTATGTTTTGCTATGTGGCTGGCTTTCTGCTAACTCAAATTTACTTCTTTCAACTAAATACCACGATATTATTTTAGGACGCCCACTCTTCCTTTCGCCCATGGCGCACCATCTTAACGTTCACTTTGACGGATGGTTCAATAACCGTCTGAGAGTGTGTCCAATGAGATACTGCTGTGAATTTTAAAATAGATATGTTGCTACTACCCAAATGCCTGGACGTATCACTCAGTCCTGCTATTTGGATGTAGATTAAAAATAAGATACTATTGTCACTAATGAAACTTCTGTTTAATTCTGGAACACGCCTTTAAAGGTGTAAATCATCTAGTATAATTTTTATGGCCCCCTGAACCATAAGTTCTCTTGGGAATGATCTGGATTGTAGTAATTGCCTGTCTGTTGACAAAATTTTCATCTTAATTTTATAATCGCTGTGTGAAGTCCGAAACATCTTCACAAAGTGGTCTCAGTCATAATGAGACATTGTACGAGCCATGGTGCTCGCCTGACAACTTGTTGCAATCTATTTCTTTGTGTGAAAACAACATGTATGACATTTAGTCGTTTGTTGACGCTGTTAGATTAAAATATGTTAGAGCTTATATAGAATATAAAAAAAAGTTTTATATTATTACATTTCAGGTCTACTAAAACAGTGTTTCCTACTACAAGACTGTTGTTAGGAGATGATGATATTACTTCTAGATGATATATTACTTCTACGCTTAAAAGCAAACTTGACATCTTTGGAAAATCTTTCACCTAGTCCTGTTTACTTAATTCAACTATTGGAGTTTCTGACTTCACACTACTTAGGAATATAAATTAAAATTCTCTATTGAGTATTCTAACGTATTGAGTATTTAACGCTATTGCGTTACAATAGAATGATAAATTGGTGTAATTTCATTTAAAGATCGTTATCTTTCAGAAGCAATTTAAAGCAAATTAGTTTTTTAGTTTTATATTCTGTTTCGTACGTATTTGATTTATACGGTAAATAAGACCAACCTTGATTTGCAATTATTTATTGTACCGTATGGTATGGACGTTCGCATAGTTCGTATTTTATTGTTTGATTACTTGGCAGTGTACAGTGCATTCTGATTTTTCTCTGGAAAAAAAAATGTGTGTGCGTGATATTAATAGTATATAATTTTATAGATTTCACTGAGGACTTAACAACTTTTTATTAAATAATATTTTTTATTTAAAGTATCATAATGACATTTTTAAGGTTTTATTTTCACAATAAAACCGATTTATGTTGACTACATTACACATTTTAACTCGCGATAAATAGTTTCGGCTTGCCTAGGTTTTGCCAATAAACTGGCTGATGGTACATTTAGCGGCATGAAAATTTAATGAAATTCTGGAACAAAACGCCCTCAATACTGAAGATTGTCCTTATCTAAGAAGAAGTAGAACGGATCAAGATAATTGAGATGTGCGTTTCTGTTGTAGGGCCCGATGGCGACGCGCCCAAGCGCAGGAAAAGGAAAAAGAAAAAGAAATCAGACACCGCCACACCAGAACGCGTAGAGCACAGAGTCAATCTAACTGCCATACTACAATACTCCAACGCGAGCCCTTTCCGTGACAAGACAATCCGGGGCTTCTCTTGCCTTTATTGCGCTAAATATTTCGCTAATATACATGATCTACGCGAACACACAGCACAACAATCGGAGAAAGATAAAATAAACACAATAATAGACTATAAACTCAGTTATAACCCAATTAAAGTTGATATTACAAATTTGCGATGCACAGTCTGTAATCTAGGCATGAAAGATCTCAACGATCTCAAAGAACATTTAGTTGTGGTACACAATAAGTATATTCACAAGGATATTAAAGACATAATACTACCATTTAGATTAGAAAATGGAGATAATTTCACGTGTGTCGTATGTTCAGTGGTACATATATCATTTAAGAATTTATATCATCATATGAGCAGTCATTACAGGAACTATTGTTGTAAAAAGTGCGGTGCAGGGTTCATAACAATTGCAGCTTTAAGGAAACACGGCAAAACTCATGCACAAGGTACATTTCCGTGTGATTATTGTGAGAAATCTTACACATCATTAACTAAGAAACGGAATCACGAAAAGGGCGTTCACACAGGTGGTTGGCTCCGCAACAAATGTCCGCATTGTCCAGAAATATTCGTTAGTTACTACGACAGAAGCGAGCATCTCGTTAAAGCTCATAATCACACTCCCATTTTGTACCCTTGTAATGCTTGCAACAAGACATACAAGAAGAAATTTGAACTGAATAGACATATAAAACATCACCATTTGCAGCAGAGGAGTTTCCTTTGCGACAAATGTAATGCAAAGTTCTTTTCGAAGCGTGGTCTAGTAGACCATCTTTCTAGGCATTCAGGACTCGAAATGTGCTCTTGCGAAGTGTGCGGGAAGACGTTCTCCAGAGCTCGGTCTTTGAAAGAACACATGAAAAATCACGAAGATTATAAAAGATTTCAGTGCGAGATATGCAAGAAGACGTTTATGCAGAAGTGTAGTTTAAAGAGTCATATGCGGTTGCATCAGGATGACTTAGATATATTTAAGGAGTTTGACGACGTTAAACATCTTATAGATAATAGAGATTTGACTCTTAAACAAATAGCTGCAGAAAATAAAAGAAAGATGCAAGCCGAAAAAGAGAAAGATCTATATATATAGTAGTTCTTACTGTTATACAATTAATTAGGGCAAGATTTGTTTTAGATTTAAGGCGTTTAACGATGTTGAACATCTTATAGGTAATAGAGAATTTACTCTTACACGAATAACGATAGAAAATAAGACAAAGGCTCAAGCTGAGAAAGAGAAGTACTTTCTTTGTAGTGGCTTGGTCACATAGGGAAAACTATAGTTTGTTAGGGAAAATATTATATTTAAGGAGTTTGATGACGTTAAACCCTTAGTTCCCAAAGTGGTCCATGTGGACCCCCAAGGGTCTACGGGAGATTCGATGGGGTCTACGTTGGCGTACGCAAATTTCCATAGTTAATCTTCACATTTTTTGTCGAGTTTTGGGAATATGGTAGAAATGTAGCTGCAGGGGGTCCACCGGAACCACTTAAATTTTGAAAGTGGTCTATGGGAAAAATTCTGCGAACCTTTGCGTTAAACATAGAAAATGAAGAATTTATTCTTACACGAATAGCAATAGAAAATAGAAAAAGGTTCAAGCTTATAAAGAATACTAACTGTCTTCGAAGGGGCTCGGTCACATAGGGACAACATAGAGTTTTTAAGGGCAGGATTTGATTGACTTGTATATATTTTGTTTGAGTTTGGCAACTTTAAACATCTTACAGATAATAGATAATTTACGATTAGCAACAGAAAGTAAGAGAAAATTCCAAGTTGAAAAGACCTGTAAGTAGTTAAGATTTGCTTTCTACGATGGGACAGTAGTTAGTTACAGAATTATTAAAAATGATGAAATTGGTGATAATTGTGTTGTAACAGAACTTAACTAAATTTAGACTATCTCTTTCTAATACATATCTGTCAAAAGTACAAAAAATGTTGTGTTTTTGCGTATCATTAGTCGGCATGTTCCGAGATCGCATATAATTTTGACGCGTCTTATTGAAACTGATTGCGCCAAAATAACAACATTTTGAGCCACCTTTAAATCACCGAGATTTTTTAATAAGTTTTATTACAATGCCGTCTTTGTAACTAAATCGATATTTTGGGTTAATGATGATGCAACAAATATGGCCAATATCAATTAAAAAAGGAAATAATATTAAACACTAGCTTTTGCCCGCGGCCCCGCACGCGTGAATGTCGGTTTTCCTCTACTTTGGAAATCCCGAAACAATCATAGATTTATATAAAAAACCTTAGAACCACTTTTACTCGTACCTTAATGGCGGCTACTAAAACAGGGATCAAGCTGTATCTTTAAATCTACTTATAATACTATAAAAAGTAATGAAATACGAAGAAATAAATCTGATAACAGCGCTGTTAAGTCTGTATATTTATTGAAGGTAGACTTTACGCCTTCTGATTAGCGTTTTGAATCACGTGATTTACAGATAAAAAAAAGATCTTTTCTCGAGCGAAAATTAAATAAATAATTATTTTTTCTATACTTGTATTGTTTGGAGCTTTTTATCAATGTACCATTATTATTAAAACGTTAATTTTAATTTTTAAACATACTGTTTTGATTGTGTGATGACCAATGATGACGTTGATGGTTACTTCATATGCTAATAGGGTCGAGGTGTGGCAGGAATGGTAGTATCGGAAAAGAGAAGATCTTCCGACCAGACCAGGGTGTTATGTCTGGCGGGGCCTGCCACCGCCCCGACGGTAGATGTCGGCACGTTGCATATACTCTAAGTCGCTATAATGCTTCATGCGCGTGATTCAGATTTCTAATGTCGTCACTCCAGAGTTGCGCCCATCTGTTGAGGATGCGTGGTTCACCATTGTAGTGTAGTAGGTCGCCACACTATCAACTCGCGTATTGTAATGCAATTGTGTATTAATGTATTAATATTAATTTAGTTTTGGAAGGAACGCACATACAGTGGTGTAATTCTGCCGTAACAGAACTTAACTGAATTTAGACTCTCCCTATCTTTTTCTAATGTCAAACGCCAAAACGAGATGGGTACAATTTTGGCGATGTCAGTTTTG
>WUAW01008199.1:2626-14010 GCA_017165845.1 Thaumetopoea pityocampa | reverse complement strand
TTAATTAGTCGAACTGAGTAGTTTGTTTTTAAATATCTTTTAATTTTTGAAAATTTGACATTTAACAATTTTATAATAGATTTATACTAATTAAAGCTTTTTGATTTATTGTCTCTCTCTTTTTAACTGAAACAGCTGTTTAAAATGTGTTATCGTGTAATTATGTGCCACGCACTGCAGAACCATTTGACAGTTTTAACATAATGGTTTCATTAAGCACGTAACCATGAGCATAGTTTATTAATAAAATTGTATGCTTACGAGGGAAATGAAATATTACAAGGGTTTTATGTTATCTGAAATATAATTATTATAGTTATATATTCCCAATAGATAATCGAGTCATCCCCAGTCCATATTGTCCCCACTACAGGGGCACGGACCTCCCCTGATCAGGAGGGGGATTAGGCCGTAGTCTACCGCGTTGGCCTAGTGCGGGTTGGTAGACTTCATACACCCATGCGGGCATGCAGGTTTTCACACGAAGTTTTCCTTCTCCGTTGAGTACATTGGTGTCTACAATGTAGACCGTACATGAATTATAAATAATAACGCAGTGGTACGGGACCGGGATTAGAACCCACGACCCTTCGATCGTAAACCGTGTCTAAAAGCACTACACCACCAATGCTGACTGAATTTAATTGGACGTATATATCAGCTGTGGAGGCCTGAATTTTTCCTACGTTGATGTAGGTCGCGCGTCCGAATGTGCGTTGTGTTCTATACAGTACCACTCGACAACGCCGCGTCAGCGACCGACATCAGCGTAGGAGGAGTTCAGGCCTTTATGAATGCACCAGCGTATGAAACTTCCCAGATCGGTCAGCCAAAGTGTATTCTCTAATCCATTGATACTCAAAGTGGTCTACTGGACCCTCAGGGGTCGACGGGGACCTGCAAGGGGTCCACGCCAGCTGTCAAAACCACATTTGATGTTGATAAATTTGCAAAAATTTCATATTATCTACGCATCGGCGGTGTACCCAAAAGTGAAGAACATTTCAATTGGTATACAAGAGAAAAAAGTTTGAGGACCTCTGGTCTAATCGCTCGAAGCTGTGTGATCTGCCGTAGATGGTGAGAGCGGCGTCTAGCGTAGGCTGACGCCGGACGGCGCTCCCAGCGCCGGGTTGACGTATGTTCAGTCTGGAACCGTCAGATAGTAAAATTTTGTAACTAAAAGTTATTTCGTGTCTTGTGTCGAGTTTAAAGGGTATCGACACTGTCTTAGAACAGTGTAACATCTGCAAAGTGACTACTTTACAGGGGAGCAGTTTAAAGTTTTGGATTTGGATATGAAGTCTGCATATGTTTGTATGCCAATTGTAAGTTATAATTAATTTAATTAGGAAAAAAATATGCAGAGATATGAAAGTCCAAAACTATGAACTGCTCTCCTGAAAGTAGTCATTTTGTAGATGTAAAATTGTTCTACAATAGTTTCGATATGTTCCTAATTGTATGGTATATATATTTATACATTATTATTAGGTCTTTGTGGGCTCTCTGTGTGGAGTTTATTAATGAAACGGTGTGATCCCTTTTACAGTTGGGTATTTGATTATATTATAAAACTAGCTGTGCCCGGCGACTCCGTCCGCGTGGGCGTTCGATGAGAGCGAAGGTATACATAAATTATTTTCTCCGATCTTAATAAGAATGAATGATAAATGGTAGATAAATGAACAAACACCAAATGTTAGAGGAAGCTTGTCGTAATGCAACAGTAAAAATAGCATTCTAATCGGTTTAGCCGTTTCTGAGATTAGCGTGCACAAACGCATAGACAAACAGATAAATAGACAAACAGACAACATTTCTAAAATCTATATATTTGGCTCCGGTATCATAAGTACAACCTGTATGGATGTTCCGTTTGAAAAAATATTCATTGTGCAGGTACGGCTCGTTTACGATTTTATTATTTGTATAAATAATATGACACACGGTTGTGTAAACCTGACAGATTAATTTATATAAAATAATATGATTTTGTAAAAATTCAAATGAAATGCATGTGTATATTTTTAATTAAGTCCAGTGATCGCAAAAGCTCTATGATGTGATGAATCTCTAGTGACGTCACGTGTCAGTAAATAGATTGTCCTTGCGATTGTTGTAACCGACGACAAGTTCGGGACCAGCCCCCCCCCGCCAAGTTGACATTCGACAACCGTTATCGCCAATAGAAACAAAAAATGTATTGGAATGACACTTCTAATCGCCAAGTCACACGTGCCTTATCGAGTAGAAGTGTCATTCCAATACATTTTTTTCGTTTCCATTAGCGGTAACGATTGTCGAATGTCAAGTTGGCTAGGGGGGGCAGCATTGATTCTGATATGTGACGTCATTGGAGTTACGCGACGGACAAAAGATGGAGGAGCGTTACTGTGGTATTTTTTTTTTTAATTTTGACTGGAATACTGACAAATATGATGAAAAAGACATGAATAGTACAGTGTGACATTGTTAATTTGAGATGGTTTTTTTTAAAAACGGTCAACTACTCTCTTAATTTGTTTGTACGATTGCGGTACACATTGTATATTGAATAAATACTTATTGTATTTTACATTTGTCTTTTTAATTAAATCTATAAGAGTGTTCATTGCCAAGGCTGTATTGATGGCCGATGGAGCAGACGAGACTGAGTAGAGACCGTGTAATTGGTAAACGTAATGGAGGACGCTCAAGCCTGTTGGTCAACGACCATGTAAGGTTGCCGAAAGTGGCCGGATGAAGAAAGAGACCGCGAATTATTGCGCAAACTTGAGGTGGCCAATATATAGCACTACACTAGTAAGCCTTATCAAGACTGGTATGGGCTTAATAAGCATACATACATACATACACTCACGCCGATATCCCATAAGGGTAGGCAGAGACCATAGTATATACCACACATACATACAGTCACGCCTCTTTCCCATTGGCGTAGGCAGAGACTACTTCTTTCCACCTGCTACGATCGTTCAATGTAGCACAGTGGCTATCCGCAGCCCACAATTCGCCCCTGCGGGCAACGAGACGTGACGGGTGGCGAACCACGACGCCGCCATTTTATAAGGTTAAAAATTTTTAAATTTCTCATTGCATTCCCGCGGCGTAATGGAGAGGAAAGGAAAAAGGATGAGGTAGGAAAGGTGTATTGAGCAAGGAATATGGAATTTGGGAATAGGATTATAGGGTATAGGATACTACTATCTCGGAAGGAGTAGGAAGAGACACTATACTTAAGTCTATTTGCCGGACAGACTAAAAGACTAAGTACTCCCTGACCTGACCCTGACTTAATAAGCAGTCTATAATAATAAGTCATTAACACGTCGAGGAGGACGCACTGTTTGCCATGTCGCTTCACCGGGCGACAGTAAAAATCGTATTTTGCTTTATACGGCGGCGCCTTGCACTAAATGTTGTTTAGCGAAACTTCAGACGCAACACAGCAGTTTCCTTCTACTGTACAATAAGTCGTAATTTATTCTACCTGTAAACATAAGCTCTTCAATTACCCAATAAAAATGTTATATTTAACCACATAGTTTTTTCATCTAATAAAACTATGTTATACAACCTTAGCTGATGTGAGCCATCGATGGTACACGCCGTCCTCAGCGCGTTAAGCTTTCGAGAGGTCTATGAACTAACCTTTTCCGTGAAATGGTGGAATCATCAACATCAACAACAACCTGTTTAATGTCCCACTGCAGGGCGCGGGTCTTCTCTCAAATTGAGAGGCGTTGGTCCATACTCCATTACGCTGACCTGATGCGGGTTGCTATACTTCACACTCCACCGCGAATCTCTCAGGTAGGCAGGTTTCCTCATCATGTGCTTCTTCACCGTTTGAAACGAGTGATAACTTAATTATTAAATTATCAATACGCACAGGATTTCGAAAAGTAAAGAAGTTTTTTGTACTTAGCCAAATCGTCGAAATTTATTACGTTAATTATCTATATATAGCAAATTGTGTTCCAATAATTTCCAAATTCCTTGGGGCATTAATTAATTTCCACTAACTGATGCAGGATATTTTATGAAAAAAACGAGAATAAATTGACTGGACACAACGTTAAGGAACATATAAAAAAAGCTTTAATCCAATCTAATAAAATAATCCAAAGAAAAATATGTTCATCACATGATTATGGACTTTAATTTGAGCGTTTATCGTTAATAAAGTTGACGGTTTTCCGTGCAGTGTGTGTGCATTCATAGATCTAGGATTACGTTATGCACTTAGTACCTATTATTTATAAGAGGAATCTAAATCGCGTGTGAAAAGAATTGTTTTTCTTTTATAGGCGAAACCGGAGCAACAAAAAAACAACGCAAACACGCTGTTAAAGAAGAGATGAACAGCGAAATAGATAATAAAAATTACTATCCAAAACGCGTGCCGGAAATGAAGAAACAGTGGCACAACCTGACGACGTTGCTCAAATATTCTAACGCCACGCCGTTTAAGGACCGTAACGATGCCGGGTACATCTGTGCATACTGCTTTAAAACATACCCCAGTCCGGACGTTTTGAGAGCGCACACACATCACGAGCACGATAAAGAAAAACCTTTTTATAAAGCAGGATCCGGTTTGGCCAGTTTTGTTGCTTTCTTAGATATTGTCGACCTGAAATGCACTATTTGCAACCAACATATGGATACGCTCAATGCGTTGACTAAACACTTGGTAGACTTTCACGATAAAAAGTACTATCTCGACGTCGTAGACTACTTCCAGCCGTTCAAATTAAGCAACGAGCAAGAGATAAATTGCTGTATTTGTAACGAGACCTTTCACAATATGAAACTCCTCATGCAACATATGAACAAGCATTACAGGAATTTTATTTGTACCACGTGCGGTGCCGGATTCGTGAATTCTTTCCGATTGAACAGGCACGAGACCACGCACTATAAAAAGAAGACTAGTTACTCTTGTAAGCACTGTGGTGAAGTTTTTGCAGCTGAATCGAAGAAGAAAGCTCACGTGAACACGCAACATAAAGGCATAGCTGGAGACAGCGTTTGCCAAATTTGTAAATCACGCTTCAAGAATTACTACCAGAAAACAAGACATATGATGCAAGTCCATAACGCTGAAGGCATTAAATGTGATCAATGCGAGAAGAAGTTCAATTTAAAATCAAATTTGATGTTGCATATGCGAAGTGTACATTTAAAAGAGCGTCCTTACGTGTGTACAGTGTGTAGCATGGGCTTTTTCATCAAACGCCATATGTTAGGACATTATTTGGCTACGCACACAAATGAGAGGAAGTTTAAGTGCGAAGTTTGTGGTAAAGCGTACGCGACTCAAAGCAGCAAAAGGAAACACATGAAAAAGAATCATGGGATCACTAAGGCTGTGATGGAGACTCCGGAATGAGAATGTTATTACAAGAATGAAGAAACCAAGGGATTTATTTAAATTTTGATTTGTATACCCGTATTGTGAATGTATACACAAATACCACACATATGGTCTTGAACGAAACAGTCTGGTGTTGTATGATGCTTACTATACACCGATCTGTGGTGATCGCAGTAACGCCCAGTATTAAGACATTTTACTGAAAGATTATTTCCAAAGTGTTATCCCAATTTACAAAATGGAAACTACAGTCACTATAAGCGATTATTTTGTATATTTTGATTTGTTTATATGTAGATGACTCGTGTCCAGAAGTTCTGTGTTAACTATAAGACACTAGAATCGACTAGAAGCCACGAGGCGATGTATATGATGAAATAGTTAAACGGGAAGTCTTGTGGATGACGCGTGTCCAGAAGTTCAGTGTTAACTATAACACACTAGAATCGACTAGAAGCCACGAGACGATGTATATGATGAAATAGTTAAACGGGAAGTCTTGTGGATGACTCGTGTCCAGAAGTTCTGTGTTAACTATAAGACACTAGAATCGACTAGAAGCCACGGGACGATGTATATGATGAAATAGTTAAACGGGAAGTCTTCCGAAACTATGTGTGTTTATGAGGTCAAGATCTGCCTGGGGTTACAAGTCATATCATTGTTCAGAAGACTGATAGTAAAAACCGAAGTTGACAGAAAATATAATTACAGGCTAAGAGTATGATTTCAAGTGACAGTTTGCTATCAGAAAGCGCCTTTGGTCATATCTTATATCGAAACATCCCAATTAAGGTGGTACAATGTTTGGCAGAAAAACTAGTATGACAAGCTATTGTGAGAAGTAGAGAAGTACAATTGACGGATACGGAGTTTGTTTTCGAAGCTGTGACAATTAAATGGTGTATCATGATTTATAGATTGAGCTTTTGATTCTTAATTGAGCACACTACCATGACGTACGTGACAGTATTTTTTATCAAATGATGAATAATTAACCTAATAATTAAATTATTAACCTATAATACAGTTTCATTTATTTTCCGTAACTACTATTTTCAGCATAATCTTTTTTTGAAAAATAATGTTCCTTTTAATGCCAAAATACACATTTAAAACTAAATCTACATATAGCATCTTTCATGTAAATAAATACAGGGTTTTTCAACAAGAACATTGTTTTTTCTAAAACAAAATAAAACAAACAATTTAGATGAAGATGATTCAAATTTTTATTGTATTACGAAGAGAAAAGTTTACAATACAGTTAATAGACATGTATGCTGCATGTGTGTAACACACATGAAATGAATGTGTGCTTTTTGCACTTGATAAGTTTTTTTTACCACTATAGGTCTTTTTATAAAGACTGGTATTTTAAGATTGTTCATAAAATATAGACAACAAAGGAAATAAAAAAGCAATTCACGCTGCAAACGTTTTGCTCTAATCTCCTGTGAAGCGGCTGACGCTCCAGAAAGTTTTCATTTTAGCGATGATATCGTCTGTACGTGTCGTATATCGACAAAATTTCTCTTTTAGGCCTCGCCGATCTTCGAGCCAGACTTCATACTTATTACTATTGCCAACAGTATAAGAGATAGAGACCTAGTGTGATCGAAATTAATAATTCTCTGAACGCTTAAATTAGCACAATTAAGGAAAATGTTAATAGAAAAATTTTATTTTTAGGTACTACTGGCTGCGATACAGAAATTAATTCTGAGTCAGTTGTAAGTAAACTATCGTTAAAACCTAAAACAACAAACGATTGGTCTGTAACTATAAAACAAGGGTGTCCACAGAAGAAAGAGTTGGTCATAGACGTAGAGCCAATTAGACACAAAGAAATAAAAATGCAACTACATAACATTAGAACGATATTGTTATATTCCAACGCGACACCAATAAGAAACCACGGGGCGGCCGGATACATGTGCTGCTTCTGCAAAAACCAATACACGGATGCATTAGATCTCAAAATTCATACCTTGAACAAACACGATAATAATGAGAAGCTTGAATTCATGAAAGGTAGCACTTTGTTATCTTATGTTGTCAAATTAGACACCACCGGGCTACAGTGTGAAATTTGTTACAAGAAGATGGATAAATTGCACGAATTAGTGAGTCATTTAATAAGTGATCACAATATAAAGTTATTCATTGACGTCAAAGATTATATTTTGCCGTTCAAATTTGAGACTAATACTTTACAATGTGCGATATGTTCAAATGAATTCTATCATTTTAAACTACTGCAAGATCATATGAATGTGCACTATCAAAACTACGTGTGTGAGGTTTGTGGCACTCCTTTCGTCAACAAATTGACATTGAAACGTCACGCAGTGAGACACGAACAAGGCGTCTTTAACTGCAGTTTCTGTACGAAAGTTTTCAACACACGTTTGAAGAAGGTGTATCACGAGAGGTGCGTTCACATAAGTAGCAACAAACGTAACAAGTGTCCGTATTGCGATGAGAAATTTGTAGTTTACGCGGAAAGAAACGAACATATGGTGAAAGTGCACGGTACTGAACCTTTGATTCTGAAATGTAAGGCGTGTGACCTGACGTTCACAAGGCAAGATAAGCTGAGCAAGCACGTGAAGAAAGACCACCTGTTAGAGCGACGTTTCGCGTGTGACATCTGTGATATGAGGTTCTATTCAAGGAAAAATTTGGCCGGTCACATGATTAAACACACCGAGGTCAAGAATTATAGGTGTGAGATCTGTGAAAAAGCGTACGCCAGAAAAAACACGTTACGGGAACATATTAAGATTCACGCAAATGATAGACGATTTAAATGTGAACAGTGCGGTCAGTCGTTTGTTCAGAAATGCAGCTGGAAGAGCCATATGCGATCCAGACACGGAGAGTATGTGTAACTAATTGAATGTACGCATCGACATGACTGGTGATATGTTGTAGCTAACGAAAAAAAAAAGATCAATAGAAGAAAGATCTATTAATAGAGAAATAAAAATTATATTCTTTTCCTTAATAAGTTTTGAAGCAAAATTTCTGACAATTAGAGTGAGCTAGACGTATTCTGAATTCTAAAAATTCACAAGGGTGCGCGTGCAGTTATTTACAGAGTTTTATCTAATACTTTGTATGTAATATATACAAAACCGGTTTATTTCGTTTTATTAACTAAACTCATTATAATTAAGTTTATCATACTGTTAACTCAGTAAATATATATGTGCAGTAAAAACTGAAAAAAATTTACTTTGTTTCTTTTTTTTTGTGCGAATGTGATTTTATCGCTTCGCACCGAAGACATTTCTCCTTAGTCATTATTATTATTTTTTTAAAACACCTCCCGCATTAGGATTAAATTACTGTGTCGCGGGGACTTTACAAACATTCAAATAACGGGAACACGAATACCCAGACTCAGAACAACAATTTGTGGATTACACAAAGTTGTTGTCCCGCGTGGGGATCGAACCCACAACACTCGACAGCGCAGTGGAAAAGCGACCACTTAAATCACCTGCTTTTGTCTTTAGGTATTTTTATTACAGTTATTAGGCACAAATAAATATTTTTTGCGAGTGTGGACCAGTATGTGAACGACTAGGTATATAAATTTAATACTAATCAGTGGATTACAATAAAACTTATGAGAAATATTGGTATCAATTCTGATATAACACAACTTAATTTAGACTCTCCCTTATCTTTTTCTAATGCCAAACACCAAAACGAGATAATAAACATTTTTAGTGAGTACCAACCTACATTTCTGATAAACAGTACAAAATATGTTGCGGTTTTGCGTATCTTTAGTCGCGGTATGTTCCGAGGTCGCGTCTAAATCTCTTAATTTGGACGTGTCTAAACAAAATTGACAACATCAAAATTGTAGCTATCTCATTTTTGGCGTTTGACATTAGAAAAAGATAGGGAGAGACTAAATTTAGTTAAGCTCTGTTACCTTAGAATTACCACCATTATATAGCATTGCTCTCCGGAACGTTACTTGTTGCGGTGGGCGTTCATTATTTATTTATTTACACTTCATATACTTCACTAATGGCACGTGGGCGGACGTAATGTCTGAGGCGTCCTCTACCACTCGACCTTCAGACGGTGCTGACATTACGTAAGTTAGGTCAAGTGTCTGATGTATGATAAAGGAGTATGAAACATGCTTATCTAAAGTTTATTATACATATATACACTCACGCCTTTTTCCCTGGCTCTTGGGCGGGGAATCGAACCCCGGCCTCCCGCATAACAGGCGGGTATACTGACCACTATACTACCGAAGAATTGGGTAGGCAGAGACCACTTCTTTCCATTCACTACTAGCAAAATGGTTATCAGTAGCCCAGTTTTCGCCCCCGCGGGTAACGAGACGTGTCGGGTGGCGAACCACGACGCCGCCATTTTAATGTCCTAAAACGTTAAAAGTTCCTAATTGCGTTCCCACGAGAAGGAATGAAAGGAAAGAGGTTGAGGTAGGAAAGGTGTATTGAGCAAGGAATATGGAATTTGGGAAAAGGACTATAGGTTACAGGATACTACTGTCTCGGAAGGAATAGGAAGAGACAGTAGTAGCTCTTCGCTTACCCGTGTACCTAAGTCTATTTGCCGGACAGACTAAAAGACCAACTACTCCCTGACGCTAGCTTATTATATAACACTAATAAACAGTTGTTATATATTGTTATATACAAATACATAAATATAGTATTGAAAATAATCTAATACAATAAAAGTAAAATATAATATAAAATACATGAATACATAAACTCTGAATTTATTTCTGAATTAATTTGTGTTTATTCTTCTTATTTCACACTGAAGAAATTCACGAACTATTATCTGTTTTTTTAATATTATCTATTGGAGAACTTTTAGTGCTTGCTTCTTCAAGTATCATCTTCATCGTCAGCCCGTAGAAGTTCACCGACAGGTTACCCCCCTTAAAAAAGAGGGGTTTGCCATAGTCTCCACACTCGGCATGCGTCATGGAGATTGCAGTAGATTTTGATTATATAACAAATTACCGCCATTGCCTATTGTCCCGGTACATCCCTTAGCTGGTTTTCAGAGCACCCATGGAAAGAGATTGAGTGACGCTATTATTATGCCGGTGAATCTTCAAGCATATCCCCCTCAGCTGTGACACAACCATGGCGGCCATGTTACGCAATATTGGCGGATATCGGTGCTTTGATTTCACGTGACTATATATACCATCTATGTTCATTCCCTATACTTTGTGCAAGTAAGAGCAAGAAAGAACAGATACAGGGCTAAATCAAACATCGCATTACGTCACGCCCCTAGAGCGCGGTCAGCGGCTGAGGGGATACTCCGTAGAATGTTTCCGTACTGCTGATAAAAGGTACTATTTAAGTGTGTCATATACTTATTAAATCTTTAATAAATATAACATTTCGGTAAGTAAATACGGTTTAATTTTAGGGTAACTGATGAATTTCATTCAAATCACTTAAGCCGTTATGATTTCACTGCGTCATAAGCATCCAACATAATAAATATCTAAATTTTCCCATTTACAATATTAGTAAGATATGAAGAATTAAATTTAATTTCATACTTCCAGATAATGATTACCTTTAGATAATGAGCACATTTTAAATGTGCGACGAGATAAAAAGAATAAAGTAACATGTGCATGAAAAAAGTGAGCGAGAAATCAGTATGCCGTCTGAACGCAAATGTATGATCAGCCTATTTACCAAATTCAAACATTTAAACATTTTAAGCCAAATTACACAGCCTGAGTGCAGTACAGCGTTGGCATTAATACATACACTACCCAAAGGTTCTATACATTTGGTAAACTTGTGAATATACATAAAATTATAGAATTACTCGTAGAGCCATAACCACACTGACAAGTTAAACGTTCTCATCTAACTTCTACATATAGGAATATAATTTTTCATAAGTTTCTTACGTAGTGAAATTTACAGTGATAGTTCAGGCCTTATCTGTAATTTTTAATAAG
>WUAW01008195.1:9717-19917 GCA_017165845.1 Thaumetopoea pityocampa | reverse complement strand
CCTACATGTTGAAAATTGAACCTTTAATCACATTTATGTTAATAAAATTTTGAAGCCGCTTATTCTATCTAATGTATCGGTGACTATAGAGAGAGGAAGTACACTCCGGCCGCCTCCTTATCTGGCATTCGAAGAGTGGCCGCTACAAAGGTTTCTTTGTAAGCGTTGCACAATATATACAAGACATTATTTTTATCAGCAAAGTTGCGGACTAGTATTTACGAAAAGAATTCTTTGTGGGGCCCTTTGGGAATATTATATCAATTGAGAACATTTCAAAATCTAAAAATACCCAAAACACCGTTTCCAATCTAATGTTTCCGTATTTTTTATCCTAGTAAGGATAAAAGTATTAGTATATTATATTCGCCGTATATTATATAGTAGTAGTTGTAGTAGTATATTATATTCGACCACATTTTTTACCCGACTACGGCGAAGCTAAAAGGAGGGTTATGACTTTGACCAGTATATACGTATGTCATCTGTTCCCTCATAACTTCTAACTTAATTAACATTATTTAACAAATGAGGTGTCGTTGGAAGCGTCATGATTGTCTGCTAGTTATAGACTATGTAACGTCACATTAAATTGAATACAGCGCCCTCTAGAGGACATAAAGTTATAAACTAAAAAATATTTTTAATAATGTCGTGTTGTGTATCAAATGAAAGGACTTGATTAGTACATTTCAAATATACATTTATTGTTAACTGTTGCTTGCGGCTTAACTTGCGTGCACGCGATAATTGGGAATAATTTCTAAAATCACGCCTCACATGTAAGCCAAACATATTTTCTCTCCAAACCTACCCAAAATATATATATAATAAATACGTGTTTTATTATGAACTAATGGTACACATGTTAAAAGTATACCTATACTATTGTAAAATTGTAAAAAAAATCAAAGATTTTTAAAAACAATCAACTCAGATTGACTAATTAAGGACTTCTGAAACCAAATTCATCGATGTTTGTTTGTTTGTTTGTGTCTTCGAGCTTCACACAAAAACCAGCGTGCAGGTTTTGGTCAAACTATTACTAATGTTAAAGATACTACTATTACGACTTAAATACTGCGGCATGTTTCATCAAAATCGGTCCAATAGAATTGAAGATACAGCTTGATCCCTGTTTTAGTAGCCACCGTTAAGGTACGAGGGCTCAAATAAAAGTGGTCCTAAGGTTTTTCATATAAATCCGATTGTTTCGGGATTTCCCATGTGGCGGTAAACCGACACTAACGCGGGCGCAGCCGCGGACAAAAGCTAGTAACAAATATAATTGAAAAGTGGTAAATAATAATTTATTATGTAAGAAAACAACACTATATTAGGTACGTAATTGGCTTCTTAACGTTGGAAACACCTCACGCGCAGGCGCGTGATCAGCACCATAAGAGTTGACCTAGAGTCGTATTTTATAAGTGGTAACATTTTTACTTTTACTTAACTATTTGTATGTAAAACTGATCGTTTTGATACAAGTACATTTTATTATAAAATTGTAAAACGCCATTAAAGATGTTTCAAAAGACTTTTAACCCAGATCAACTAATTAGGACAACCGAGAAAGTCGAAGAAGAACTAATTAAGGGTATCTGAAAGCGAAACCTTCTTTGTTTTCCTTACGTCTGCTTGTTTGTTCGAGCTTCACGCAAAAAACAGCCGAAAAAATGAGGCATTATTTTGGGATTTTCCATGTGGCAAGATAACTGACATTGATGTGGGCGGAGCCGCGTGCGAAACCTACTTGTATTACATAAGAACCGAACATTCACAAATCGATTCAATTTCTGTACTATAACATTATAACAGACAATGATGAAGTTGAATATACTCGCATAAAATTTATACGAAAAATCTGTACAGCGCTCCAAGTGGATATTCAAAGTACTAAAACTGACACACTTATACGTCAGTGCAAATGCTGTACGGCGGGATAAAGTTATCTTAAAGCGCATTTAGCGACTAATCAGCTACAGTCAGCGGCGTACCAAATTCATTATGCATTCGTTTGTAGCAGGCTATTTGCCACCTTAAAGCCATTCCTCGCTTAAGCAGCAGTAACATTAAATATTATCGCGTAAACAGACGTGTTGACGCTGTTTTCCAGCGAAGAATCTTCGCATTTATTATACAAGGATTACTTCCTTCCCCTGCTCCGCCTCTCTGTAACCTTCAACTCCTAAGAGTTGAAGGTTACAGAAAAATTATTAAGAATCTTATGTAAAATCATTTAGTCTCATCTTTTAAACTTGAAGCTAATTTTCTTAATTTTAAGTTTAGAGGGATTTTTTCACTCGCACTGTTCTCACATATAAAGTACTAGCTTTTGCCCGCAGCTCCGCCCGCGTGAACGTCGGTTTTCCGCTACATGGGAAATCCCGACACCATCACAGATTTTTATAAGTCTAAAAACCACTTTTACTTGACCTCTCGTACCTTAACGGCGGCCACTAAAACAGGGATCAAGCTGTATCTTCAAATCTACTGGACCGATTCACAGTATTTATGTCGGAATAGTACTTTTAAGACTGTAACAGTTTAACTAAAATCTACCAGCTAGTTTTTGCATGAAGCCCGAACAAACAAACAAACAAGTAAACAAACAAACGTGGACGAATTTGATTTTCAGAGGTCCTTCAATAAATTATTCGAGAGTTTGTTATTAAATATCTTTGATGTTTGAAAATTTGACATTTAACAATTTTGTAATAGTATAGATAGAAAAGATAATGATAGACACGCGCAAACTGATGAGTCTAACAAATTATACACAAGTATAGCATGAGACATGTCTATAATTATACTTACAGCATGAGACACAAAAT
This sequence comes from Thaumetopoea pityocampa, assembly GCA_017165845.1. Classification (NCBI taxonomy): domain Eukaryota; kingdom Metazoa; phylum Arthropoda; class Insecta; order Lepidoptera; family Notodontidae; genus Thaumetopoea; species Thaumetopoea pityocampa. Next base: position 17,080 of record WUAW01008195.1, on the reverse strand, counting down.
TATAGACATACGACACAAAATTATAATTAATGTTCATCTATTTTACTTGTCAATGTTAAGGGCAGTAAATTCTGAACACAATGACCGAATATGCGTCATAATATCTTCATCTGCGACAGAGGTCCTCAAACTGATTTGTCTTGTAGACCACTTGTAATGTTTTTTACTTTCAGGTAAACCCCAAAAGCGTAGTTAATATAACATTGTTGTAAATTTATTAACTTCAAATGTGTTTTTAACAGTTGTCGTTGACCCCTTGCAGGTCATCGTCGGCCCCTGGGGGTCGATATAGATCACTTTAGGTATCAAAGCTCTATACTATTATAAAATTGTTAAATGTCAATTTTTCAAAATTCAAAGATATTTAAAAACAAACTACTCAGATCGACTAATTAAGGGATTCTGAAATGAAATCCGTTGATGTTTGTTTGTTTGGGTTTCACGCAAAAACCAGCGGGTAGATTTTAGTTACAGTCTTAAAGGTAATATTCCGACTTAAATTCTGCGGCATGTTTCATCAAAATCGGTCCCGTAGTATTGAAGATGCAGCTTGATCCCTGTTTTAGTAGCCGCCGTCAAGGTATGAGAACTCAAGTAAAAATGGTTCTGGGTTTTTATATAAATCTAAGACTGTGCCGGGATTTCCCATGTAGTGGAAAATTGACATCACGCGGGCAGAGTCGCGGGCAAAAGCTAGTTATTTATAATACCAAAATTATTGTAAACATAAATCTCTTAGCAAGGTTTAAACTATGTAGGCCCCATCAATGATTAATTTTGACAGATACCTATTTAAGTATTGTTCAAGTGATCTCTTAACACTAAATTGCGTTTATGACTGAGATTTTTCTTAATCTATTGTTAAACAATTATTTAAAAATTAAGAGGAGTTTATACGACAAAGTTTACATAAGCACAGAGCTCAGTTAAATTTCAAACTCAACGAACGTGACATCTAATTTTTTTTTGCTTACATTTTGACTCTGTAATCAATAAAATGCTATATAGTCCATCTCTTTCGGAGGACACCATGAAAGCTAGCTAAGGCATATGCTCATACTAACGAACGTTATCCTGTTATTCAAACAAAATGTATTGAGATCTCCAAGAAGCTTATCAAGCGTGGAGACGTTGCACGAACCGGCTGAGTGATGTACCAAGATAATGTCATCCCATTATTCCAGGGTTTTTCAAACTTTTAGCTCCACGAACCCCTGTTAAAGTTTCCAGATGACAGCGAACCCCTTAACTAACTAATTAAATCGAGTGCGAGCGACGGATTCAGTCGCGCGCGCACCACTATGTGTACCGTATGTTCACGCCAGTCATCAGGCCACCGTTACGTAAATCTTGTCGCGAACCCCCTACCGTCGAATGGCGAACCCCTAGGGGTTTGCGTACCCCACTTTTAGAAACCCTGCATTATTCAATCAAAATCTACGGAGATCTCCAAGATCCCTGCCAAGCGTGGAGATAAGACAAATCCCTCCTTTTTGAGGGGAAGCCTCGTGTGGAGGACGCTCCGCAGTGGATTTCCACACGGTGACTACGATGAATCAATAAAATCAAATTATTAATTTGTGTGTAACACATTGGTCCTAAATCTACTGTAACAGAACTTAACTAAATTTAGACTCTCCCTATCTTTCTCTAATGTTAATTGCTAAAAGGAGATAGTCACAATTATAGCACTGTTAGTTTTGTTTAGACACGTTAAAAATAAAGAAATTTAGACACGATCTCGGAACATGCCGACTAAATACAATACACAATAAAATACACAAAAATGTAAAATTTCTTGTACCTTTTGACAGAATGTAGGTTGGTACTCGCTAAAAAAGTTTGCTATCTCGGTTTTGGTGTTTGGCATTAGAAAAAAAAAATAGGGAGATTATAATTTAGTTAGGTTGTGTTACAGCACGATTAGTACCATTGTGTAAGTATTCGTTCGTCGATACTGTTTTAATGCGCAAATCAATTAATATTAATTAATATCATCTCAACAAACAATTATCAAATATATTCAAATAATCACATATCATAGCTATTACAAATAATTAAACAAAATCACCAAAGAGAAAACTCCCATCCGTATTTCACCGATTTTTCTACGCAATATTTGACCTCTGCCATGAATGAACAACAAGAATTTAATGTTATCAAATACTAATACATATTCAAATTGTATAATATTTTCAAATATTATAGAGAACTACAATACTTAATTTTAAATTTTAGTTCTCCAAGTAACCGTTTGGGGCGCTTTAGAGCTGAAAATAATTTTTGCTAAAAATACTTTTCTGTATCGGGCTCGTTAGAAATACAACGATATATGCCGATTTATTAAATTGTAAGATATCTTGGCTTTGGCTGTCTTTTTCTTTTAAAGTACCATTATTTTTTTGTCATTTCCCGTTTTTTTTTTGCCCTTAGATAAAAAGATGATATTATATTTATCATACTATCATATATAGGTATTAAACAGCTAGAAAAACACATTTTTGTATAGTTTTATTAACACGTTGCCTTTTGAGTCCTATATCATCTACTACTTTAAAACCATTCACGCGATCTACTTCACTATATAGTACCACACATCCTCAACAGATGGCGCAGGATTAAAGTAATGACATTAGTCTGAATCACGCGCATGAAGTTTAATAGCGACTTAGCGTATATACAACGTGCCGACGTCAACCGTTACGGCGGTGGCAGGCCCCGCCAGACATAACACCCGTCTGGTCGGAAGATCTTCCCTTTTTCGATACTGCCATTCCTGCCACATTTCAACTCTATTCCTGGTGACGTAATCATCAACGTCATCATGCGTCATAATCATTACGCTAAACGATATTAAAGATAAATCAGTTTGGAGGCGTTTTTGCGTTTGTATTTGTATAACGTCTCTAAAACCGGAATAAACCAGTTTGCGCTCCCGCGTGTTTGGCATTCTCGCATCAGTCGCTTATAATATTAAGTGTATTAATGGTTTGTATCCGAGTCATGGATGTATTTATCAATTTATGTATAGTATTTATCTATATAAGTATGTATATCGTTGTCTAGTACCCAAGACACAGGGGATCCTAGTTTGGGACTAGATCAATGTGTGTGAAAAAGCGTCCAGAATATTATTATTATTATTACCTATAAAAATAAGAAATATGAAAAGTATTCATTTATTTATTTGTCTGCTACAAACCTAAAAACGTCTCCAAGCTGATTTGGCTGTATGAGGCCAAAATGGGACATTTTTATTAATTGGCTTGAAAAATAAGACAAAAATGAATAAAACCAGAGACAACTACCTTTAGAATTAAGTCCACTTGTTACTGAATAATTAATACGTTCACATTGGAGCGGCAGATGCTGTGGCGATTAAATCCGGTACCAACAACTTGGACTTGAAGTAAGCCGACTATACTTACCAAAACACTGCGGGAAATAAAAGAGTTTGGAGCGTAGAATCGAGAATTGGAGGATAAGAAATATATAAAAATCAAATATGCATTTAAAAATAAAATATTTATGATACCTTTCCCACCTCATCCTATTTCCTTTCCTCTCCAATACGCCGTGGGAATGCAATGAGGAACTTTGATACTTTTGAACCTTATAAAATGGCGGCGTCGTGCTTCGCCAACCGACACGTCTCGTTGCCCGCGGAGGTAAATGCCTACCCCAATGGGAGAGAAGCGTGACTGTATGTATGTATGTAGTATGTACTATGGTCTCTGCCTAGCCTTATGGGATATCGGCGTGAGTGTATGTATGTATGTTTATTATTTAATTTAACTAACTAACGCTGCTGCCCATTATCTTGACACATTCCTTATTTGTGTTAATGTCGGTTTTCCGGTACATGGGAAATCGCGACACAATCATAGAATTTATATGTATAGTATAAAAAACCATAGAACCACTTTTACTTGATCTCTGGTACCTTACCGGTGGATACTATAACAGGGATCAAGTTGTATCTTCAATTCTACTGCATTGATTTTGATGAAACATGTCGCATTAATTAAGCCGGAACAGTACCTTTAACATTGTAATAGCTTAACCAAAATCTATACGCTGGCTTTTGCGCGAAGTCCGATCAAACAGACAAACAAACAAACATCGACGGATTTGCTTTCAGAAGCCCTTAATTAGTCCATCTGAGTAGTTTGATTTTCAATATCTTTGATTTTTGAAAATTTAGACTTAACAATTTTATAATAGTATAGACAGACAGATAATAGATAGATAATGACTATATACTACAATATGAAACAGTTATAACCTAATCGTATAACCGTGCATGCCAAGTCTTTGATTCCGAATTGACTTTTCAAAATCGTGTACGTATTCATAATTTAATAAATTATCACTCGATTCAAACGGTGAAGGAGAACAGCGTGAGAGAACGTACATGCCTGACAGATTTTCTCGACTGCGTGCGAAGTCGGCCAACCCGCATTAGGCCACCGTGGTGGAGTATATAGTCTAACCCCTTCCACTGTGGGGGGAGACCCGTGTCCTGTAGTGATGGTTTGGTGATGTCTCTTATTTCCCTCTCTTTATATAATAGGTCTTCTATATTAAACGTTTTACCCTCTTGTCCACGCGGTCTAAATATTTAACAGTTATTAAATTTTATGTATGATAGTAATTTTGCTCCTAATTTCTATAGTTTTCTAATTTTTAATCAGGAAATCCTAGAATACTCTCTAAGCAGTCTTCTATTTACCAATGAAAATTACCTCGAAATTGGTTCAGACGTTTCGGAGTTTAACCCGAAAAAACAAACAGGCAGACAGACAAAGTTTTTGTTACATAAAAATAGCCATACAAACTTAATTAACCAAGCCCTAATTTCTAATTTACAGACCCTTCAAATTTATTTATTTGTATAAACGATACAGATTACAATAATATATTTTCTATTCATTTATTTTAAAATCCAAGTAATGTTCGTTGCACTGGTCAGACTGGTTCCTTGGCGCCTTCCATTGACAGGAAAATGGGTGGCATTACAACAAAAAAACCTTGAATGAGGCTATAAAAGTATACAAAAACCTACTCTACGTCAAACAAAATTAGGTTGAAAATTCTGTATCGATATTTACTTTACGCTGGGCGAGATCACTTGCACGGTTGCAAAATGTCAACAAGTTTTGTAAAAAGAAACGAACCATTCAATTTTCGCTGTACTTTTAAAGAAGCTCTATTAGCATAGGGGTGATTTTCGCTTGGCTTCTTCGCATTGGAATTACTGGCATCGTATGAGCGATGGGTGGTACCGTTTTAATAAGGAATGGTTGAGTTACCCCATTGGACTTCTGAAGGTGATTACCGTACGTTAAGATGGCCGCTGACAAGGTCGACTACTGGTTATGAAATGAGAGTTAATTTTGTATAATTATACAGACATATACTCACGCCAGTATCACATAGGGGTACGTAGAGACTACAGTTTGCCAGTACAATCCTGACACAACTCTGTCATCTCATCCATATTAATACATCTTATCATATACTTTCGTACATGGAACTCGTACCTGATTACAATCCCAACTGATGGTAAGTGGCGATGTAACCTAGGGTGATAAAACGTACTAGCTTAATAAAAACCTATTCTCTCTTGTCTTAAAGACACCTACATTATAATCTGATGGAAATACTAACGTAGGAAGATTATCCCAGTCATTGGCTGCACGTATTATGAACGTGAAAGGAAATAGTTTCTGGCAGAGATGTCTACGAGGTAGGAGTGATAGCCCGCCATGTTAAGAAGTTGACCTTTTTGAAACGAGTTGTTCATTTGATCAAGGTAGGTTTCCTTGGGCGCCCAATTCCGACACTTCCACTCATATTGGCCCGGTATATTCGTTTCGTCAATCGAATCTCAATCATCCTCTCTAAATGACCAAACCATTGGCGCATTCCTTCCTAGATCCTTGTCACCGCGTCATACTTCAACGTACACCGATTCCTTATCAGGCTGTTCCTCAACCGATCAGTCAGGATAATTCCACAGATGCTCCGTATAATAAAATTTTTAAAGTGAACTCGGTCCTTTGAGGAGAAAACCGTTATATGAAGAAATATTATCATCGTCGTCAACAAAATATTCAAGTTCACCACTAAACATACGCCATTTTCATACAAAAAGAATATATCTTATTTGATATGTGGTAACGACATAATATGTGCATAACGACTATGGTACAGTGGGCAGTGACCCCGCTTTCTGTGCCAATGAGTCCCGGGTTCGAATCATGGTAGGGACAAAATTTAGTATGATCAGCACACATGTTGGTATCCGAGTCACGGACGTATTTATCTATATACTAGCTTTTGCCCGCGGCTCCGCTCACGTAAATGTCGGTTATCCGCAACATTGAAAATCCCGACACAATCATAGATTTATATAAAAAAAAATTAACCACTTTTACTTAACCTCTCGTACCTAAGCGGCGACTACTAAAACAGGGATCAAGTTGTATCTTCAATTCTACTGGACCGATTTTGATGAAACATGCCGCATTAATTAAGCCGGAATAGTACCATTAAGATTGTAATAGTTTAATTAAAATCTACCCGCTCGTTTTTGTGTGAAGCCCGAACAAACAAACAAACATAGACGGGTTCGGTTTTAGAAGCCAATATTAGTTTCTTAATTAGTCGATTTGAGTAGTTTGTTTTTAAATATCTTTGATTTTTGAAAATTTGACATTTAACAATTTTATAATAGTATAGATGTATTTATCTATATAAGTACGTATATCGTTGTCTAGTGCCCAAGATACAGTGAATCCTAGTTTGTGACTGGACCAATGTGTGTGAAATTGTTCATAAAAATAATATTATATCATCAATAATTTAAAAAATATATATCATCACTCTATATCTTCTCGCGGACGCTGTCAGAACCAGCTGAGAGATGTACCAGGACGATGGGCAGCGGCGATATCCCGTTCACCATCATCATCAACATCAGGCCGTAGAAGGCCACCGCTGGACATGCGCCTCCTCCATAAGAGAAGGTATTTGCCATAATCTCCACGCTTGGCACGCGTCTTGGAGATCGCAGTAGATTGTGATTGAATAACATGATAACGCCGCTGCTCATTATCCTGGTACGTTCCTCAGCTGGTTCTGTCAGCGTCCGCGCGGAGAGATGGAGTGACGCTCTCATTATGCCGGCGCCACGCAGACGTATCACTCCACTCTTCCACTTCAGCTCATTAAACAAAACTATAACAATTACAGTCAGATAGTATAATATTCCTTATTATTATGTAATAATAATCCTTCACCTAAATTCCATATTCCTTTCTCAATACACCTTTCCCACCTCATCCTATTTCCTTTCCTC
>WUAW01008160.1:6232-23617 GCA_017165845.1 Thaumetopoea pityocampa | reverse complement strand
ACACTTCAGCACTTCAACGTACCGATAGTCAATATGGCATCGCTGGAGAGATCTGAGAACAGCCCATGTTATTCCCAAAACTCGACAAAAAATGTGAAGATTAGATTTAAGTATGGAAATTTGCGTACGCCAACGTAGACCCCCGTCGAGTCTCCCGTGGACCCCTGGGGGATCACCTGGACAACTTTGGGAACTAAGGCTTTAGAGTATGGAGTGATCAGATTGACTTCTGAAATAAATTATCTATTATTCAATGGCTAAAAGGATTTGTCATTTAATAGTGTTAATACAATATGTATTTATTAGAGAAATTTGTTTTAATCAATCTAGTGCTTTGAAATTAAAATTTTATAAAATTTAGAAAGTAGAATTAATCTATTTGGCAAGTGAAGCATTCGAATATTACACATAATATAATTGAAAATTATCTAGAAAAAATGTTATTTTTCAGAGTTTTGTTACGAGTGCGTATGATGTATTACATCAAACATGAAGTCATAGGAGATTTTGCAACTCAAATAGAGAATGGATTACATGCAAGGTGATGTACTAGACATAAACATCTATTGAACAATAGGGTTGTTTCCTGTTTATTTTTTTTTACAATATGCATAACAACAAATACCTTTAAAAGAAACCTTTCTGTTAAAATATAATAGTATCAGTTAGTAGTAAAATGAGGTTAGTAATTAGTAATTAAAAAATGCATATAAGGTAGAGTGGGACCGTTTTGGAAACACGTTTCACTAATATGTTTTTATATATTAGCATAGTTATTTCTCTAGCATAATGGCACAATAGCAGTGCCACAGAAACCAGTATCTGCACACTTTATTTTTGATAGTTGACATTTACCCCCACCACCAGAATTGAAAAGTTTCTAACATTCATTTCTGAACGGATTTTAATTATTTTTATTTTAGATAACTTATTGATAAAACTAATAGAAACTACCTTTTTGATTACTGTAAAATACATAGTATTCTATTTACAGTTCGTTAGGAATGCGAGTACCTCGCGGTGTCGACAGCACGCCCCCACGGTTATGGTGGGACAGTGAATGTGATGTCTCGTTGTTAGTGGGGACTTATGTACACGGTTACGAAAATTATTTGGCAATGCGATCTGATCCGCAGTTGTGCTTCGTGGACAAATTAGGTCCACCGGATGATGCCGAGTGTACAGACATTAAGTAAGTATATTTATATGTCTATATCTCAACTCTTCCCTGATTATTTGTTGTGTTTTTATAAGAAGAAGACAAATTCAGTAAAATCAGTCAAATAAATTTGTATTAGACATTCTTGAATTTTTATTTTGACATAGACACAGGTCTGCAAGTAAAAACTGCATTGGATTTTTATACATTTTTTATAGATTTTAATTTGGTAAGAACGAAAAAAGAATACAAAATGTCATCTCTTGTTTTTTACACTTAAGATTTTATTTGTATTTACCGTAAAATTCCTAGTTAATTAAAAATTTAGTGTTCTTTCTTGTTTTAAAAATAGCTTTAAGACGGAGTCTTCTCTCGATTATTCTACCAATTATTTAAAATGACAATGGATAAAGAGAGCGTAAAGTAGTTTTAGCGGTAAAGGAAAAGTCACATGATCCTGTAGTTAAGGTTAATAGTTGATAGTGAGTAATTATTGCCGAGGTGGAGCATGTTTCAACATAGTAATTTTTCATCTAGGATACTAGGAATAAATATAAACCACCTGCTCTTGAATTAGAACATGTTGCATCAAGCTAAATTGTCTCGCTGGCTATCTGATGCCACACTCGGTCAACATCCAACATTCGTACCCTTCAGAGGTCAGTCGCCTAATCCAATTCGCCTAAGCAACGTTCGGGAAACTACGTGACATCTTCTAGTCAAAAATACCACAATGCGATAAGACCAGAGTATTCAACACCCACGAATCCGAGACATGGCCCCCATAAGAAAGCTCAAGATTACCCAGCGAGCGATGGAAAGAGCTATGCTCGTAATTTCCCTGCGAGATAGGATCCATAATGAGATAATCCTCAGGAGAATCAGCGACTCTAGCGCTGATATGGCTCAAAAGATTTTAAATTATAGTATTGGGCGGGGCACATGCTCGCAAAACCGATAGACGTTAGGGTCCTAAAGTGCTGTAGTGGCGACCCTGAATCGGAAAACATAGTACGGGTTGACCTCCGACTAGGTGGACCGATGACCAGGTGAAGGTCGCGGGCAATCGGTGGACGCAGGCGGCTCATAGCCGCTCGGTGTGGCGATCATTACAGGAGACTTATGTACACCAGTGGATGTTTGTGGGCTGATATGATGATTCGAACGCTACTGTGCTTGTATTTAATTTCTGGAATATGGCTCAGGTTGTGTAATATCAACTTCTATTATGTTAGTAGTGAATACTTAGTGAAAAATCAACAAAGAACCATAAGTGAAGAGATCATTTTGGATGTGATTGTAGATCTAACAAAACTATTCAAATTTCTTGCCGTATCTTAACTTGTTGATAACCAGTTAATGAGAAACTTACCCATATCGGTTTTACAATAATTTAATATTGATCAAAATTAGGAGTGAAGAAAGAAAAGTTCGGGGCAGTGTTGTTGGAGATGAGGACTGCACAGACGATGTGTCAAGTGGAGCCGGTGCTACATCTCCAGCAGCTTCTCCGAGACCAGATGATGACAGCACACAAGGCAGCAGTGGCGGACATTTATGGCCTTCTATGCAAGATCTAAATACAAGATTACGCAGATTAATTACTGCTTATCAAAGAAATTACAAACGAGAAGAGCTTAAATTGCAACAACGTGCCAAGGTGGGTTGAGTGCATTGCTATGCTTTTTGTAATACAGATTGTCCAAGATTAATTTTTATTTTATTAGAAATTCAAGTACATGTGGAGATGGTTAGGCGCAGTTGCTGTTAATAACTAAGAATAGTCTTTAAATACACACGTATTTTTTGTGTTACATACTGCATGCATCATTTTAGATAGATGACACTACATTAGTATGCAATGCCGCGGAAATAATTTATAAAAATAACAACTTTTATCACTAAAAGCGATCTATTTCAGGCAACTGTTGTATGGAGACGAATTATGCGCATAATTATTTCTAAAGAGTATGAATAAAATTTCGCTAACCGCATTCTGCAAACTGAGTAAATTGTCTCTTTCCAACGAAGCGACATTGTACAAAGATTGCATCCGCCCGATCATGGCACACGCAAGTATCATGTTTGTGCACGCCTCGCCCGCATTCCTCAATAGCTTTCAAATAATTTAAAATTGATTTCTCTGCAAAGCCATTGCGCCTTGGTTTCTGTGTAATGTCGATCTCTACTTTGACCTCTGACTACCCACATTTGCGAAATACTTTCGTGAAGTATCCGAAAAGTACTTCAAGCGGGCTCCCGAACATCCGAATCCGCTGGTAGCAACCGCCGCCGCCTATGCACGGGAGGACGATGTGATCCCGCGCCACCGCCGCCAAAATATCAGTCACAGCTTCATAATACCGATCCCACCGGTGGGGGTCGAAGAAATCTGTCTCACTCCGCGTTCCGCTTCTTAGGTACAATATTGTACCGACACCTAAAACTCCGATGAATACCTCTCCCGCGACTGCCCAAGCTGAGGCTCAAGCCTCTCTCGAAGTGCCCTTGTGCTAGACGCCTCCCCCTCTTAACTTTTAAAGCAAGGATAGAGTGCGCTCTGTACTTACCATCTTATTCGGTGACGCTGTAAAAGCCATCTGCGGCCAACAGCATTTCTCGTTTCGAAAAATATAAACTATCCACGTCTCCTTTCTCTGTTGGACCACTTAGTTCTTTTAAACTGAGCAACAGATTTTGATAGGGTTTTCATCACTATCTTTAGAGAATTTCTTGTGGAAGGTATATATATATATATATATATGTATTATATATTCTTTTTATTGAATTAGTAGAGAGAAGTCGACGTTTTGCGATCATTTAAAGATCATTTTCATCAGGCGGCTATCTATATATCTTTAAACAACAATCTGTTGCTAGTTTAGTTCAACATCCTAGAGCTAAATGGATCCAACACTATACCGAAAATATCTCGGATGTCAGTCTGTACGAGATTTGTGTGGCTCTCAAGCAGTTTAAGAAGATAAGGCACCGGATGACGGAACCGTTTAGGGCGGGAGGATCACCTGTACCCCGAGACCTGCAGAAATTGTTCAGTTCCGTAACACACAGAAGCAAAACGCCGTTAGTATACTAAACAAACAAAACTAAACTTCTACTCTATAGAGCAGAAGTTTAGTTTTGTTGTACTTCAAGAAAAGGAAACACCCACTTGAAGTCTTCAGTACCCTAGACCACATACATACATCGTGGCTGATTATACAGAAGACAGAAGAGTATATCTGCCTTTATGTCTAGCATTTATGGACTATGAGAAAGAAAGCTTTGGTTCTGTGAAAACTAGGACAGTGCTTCAGGTTTTTTAGCGGTGCCGTATTGATTATTGGTACATTGAAGTATTGAAGAGTTTGTACGAAACGCCACCATATCAGTTCGTATACAGAATCAGAGCTTGAACCCGAAATCAAAAAGTATACCGTCTAAAAGACATGTTTTCAGAAAAATGTATTATTTTCGGGCTTGTAAATAAATGAATCCTATTAAGTAATAACGTTGATTGGAATCAGTTTTTTTATTATTATTATTATGTAATAATCTTAAAAAATAATATCATAACTATAGAATTTTTCTTCACATCTTATTAATGTTTAATAATAATTTCTCTACCAAAAGCGGAATAAATACTTAATATTTATAAACACAAGTTTATCATCATGGACTTCCGTAATACAGCGCCTAGATATTAATTGTCCTACTTACAAATTTTAACTAATTGCTAAGCAATATATTTCACATTTCACTCATCAAAGCGATTTAGCGTTAAGAGGTTACTGCGTAAAAATAGCTAACAAAATTTAACACCACCAGGACCTTATTTAACCTTGCTAAGAGATAAGCTGGTACAAACTTCTTCGGAACTTGAGTATGACGTAGAAAAGAAAAATAATTTTGAAGTGCTAATGAGAAGACGAAGAATTACTCGAAAAATACCCCATAGAAGACCAATTTCCATGTTTTCTTCTCGTCGATGCTATAAAATTATTTATCTCTCCTACTTTGTTCTGATAATTTCAAAGATAATTATCGAAATCCATCTTTAATATGGCACAACTCAAGCAACAAAATAACCTCAAAGTATCATACAAAATAATCCAATCGTCGACCAATTCAGTCAAATTAAATCGGTCATCTTGTCTCTTGCCAAGATAAACTTTGTCCCGGCAGTATATAATTTGAAAACTATAAAAATAGTTTATATTACACTATTTTTTAAAAAGAATTTCATAAAAATGAGTGAGATTGTTTTTAAAAAACAGTCTAACAAAAACTCTTATAGCAAAATAAGCAATTAGTTAAATTAAGGGGAGTTTATAAGTAAATTAGTAATTAATTTGACTCGTAGTTTCATGTAAAAAACATACTTGTCTTTTAGTTTTTACTGTTAAAATTATTTTTTTTTATTTAAACATCCAGTACTTACCACATAATAATAACTCGTAAAAAATCCATCATGTTTGGGGTAACCTCTCCGCGCTCGTATTACTCGCGTTTACACACAAACGCAAACATACACGAAAAAATTCATACACACACGTACTAAAGAGTGGCTTCATAAATCAACACTGTCGTTTGTATTGAATACGGTCATGGGCGTACCCAGGTTCTGGGCCAGGGGGGCGGCAAATCTGATTTTTTATAAGCACCTAGTCAAATAAACATAAAATGAAATAGGTAATTTTTTTATATAAATTCTTTAATTATACAATAGCTATTTTTAAAAGTTTATTGTATTACAAATGGCAAAAAGTTTTGTTTTTTAACTTTCATCAACAAAAATAGATAGTAGGGACAAACAAAATCCAGGGGGGCAGCTGCCCCCCCCCCCCCGGGTTACGACCACGAATACGGTATTTGCACATATAAATAATAATATAATATAATCTAAGGATTAAATTAATTAAGTTTGTCTAATGACTAGCTTTTGCCCGCAGCTCCGACCGCGTGAATGTCGGTATTCCGCTACACGGGAAATCCCGACACAATTATAGATTTATATAAAAAGCCTTAGTACCATTTTTACTTGATCTCTCATACCATAACGGCGGCTACTAAAACGGATCAAGCTGTATCTTCTATTCTACTTGACCGATTTTGATGAAACATGCCGCAGTATTTAATATTACAATAGATATTAAAACTACTACTCAAATCGTCTAATTAAGGGCTTCTGAAACCAAATTCATCGATGTTTATTTGTTTATTCGAGCTTCACGCAAAAATCAGCTGATAGAATTTGGTCAAACTGTTGTTAGTCTTAAGGGTATTTTTCCGACTTAATACTGCGGCATGTTTCATCAAAATCGGTCCAGTAGAATTAAAGATACAGCTTGATCCCTATTTTAATAGCCACCGTTAAGGTACAAGAGCTCAGGTAAAAGAGATTCTTAGACTTCTTATACAAATCTATAATTGTTTTGGGATTTCTCATGTAGCTGAAAACAGACATTCACGCCGGCGGAGTCGCGGGCAAAAACTAGTGTATTGTATTAGTGTATATAAAAATTACACATTAGTAAGAAAGATGTATTTATTTAATACTGAACAATTTCACATACAATAACCTAGTCCCAAACTAGGATTCCTCCCTGTATCTTGGGTACTAGGCAACGATATACATACTTATTATATATAAATACTATACATAAATAGATGAATACGTCCATGAATCGGGTACAAACATTTGTGCTCATCACACAAAGTTTGTCCCTACCAGGATTCGAACTCGGGACTCATTGGCACAGAGAGCAGGGTAACTGCTCACTGTGCCAATCAATCGCCGTTATTACTGTATAAGATTATTAACTTGGAATTTGATCCAGAAGATGGAGCGGCGAGAACGTATGGATCAACTCGCACGAGATGAAGTATCACAGTGGCGTTGGACCCGCGCTGATGAAGAAGCGTTTCGGCGTACGGTGGCATCATATGGAGTTGAATTTGATCCAACTACTAAGAGCCTTCGTTGGAGTCGATTTAGAACTTTGGCCCGGTTGGATTCTAAAAGCGATGATGCCTTAACTGATTACTTGAAGGCATTTATGGCAATGTGTAAGCGTCAATGTGGCCTTTCTGTCGGTGAAGCTGAACTACCAACTAGAGCCGATTTAAAAGCAGAATCAATTGGTGAAGAAAGAGCTATCGCCACTCTAGAAAGGTGATCAATATTATTTATTACTAGCTTTTGGCCGCGGCTTCACCCGAGTGAATGTCGGTTTTCAGCTACATGAGAAATCTCGACACAATCATACATTTATTTAAAAAGCCTAAGAACCACTTTTACTTGATCTCTCATACCTAAGCGGCGACTACTAAAACATGTATCAAGCTGTATTTTCAATTCTACTGAACCGATTTTAATGAAACATGCCGCATTAATTAAGTCAAAATAGTACCTTTAAGACTGTAACACTTTAATCAAAATCTACCCGTTGGTTTTCGCGTGAAGCCCAAACAAACGAAACAAATATCGACGGATTCGGTTTCAAAAGCTCTTAATTAGTCGATCTGAGTAGTTTGTTATTAAATATCTTTGATTTTAGAAAATTTTACATTAACAATTTTATAATAATACTAGCTGTGCCCGCGACTCCGTCCGTGTGGGCATTCGGTAAGAGCGAAATTATACATTCCGATCTTAATAAGAATGAATGATAAATGATAGATAGATGAAACAAACACCAATGTTAGAAGAAGCTTGCCACAATGTAACAGTAAAAACAGCATTCAAATCGGTTTAGCCGTTTCTGAGATTATCGTGCACAAACGCAAAAACAGAAAAACAGAGAACATTTTNATATTTTTGGCTCCGGTAACATAGGTACAATCTGTATGGTTGGTTTTTTTGAAAAAATATTCATTGTACAGTCACGGCTCGTTTACGATTTTATTATATGTATAGATGTGTTCCTTCTGTCCATATAAACTTGTGGTCATCGTTTTAAGAAAAACAACAATAGTTTTAGCTAAATCGACCGAAGCGCGTTTCTAGAATATCGCGTATTATTTCAATTAATTTTATAGTTGTGGACCGATTGGAACGAAACAAACACTAAATGTTAGAGGAAGCTTGTCACAATGCAACAGTGAAAACCGCATTCAAATCGGTTCAGCTGTTTCTGAGATTAGTGTGCACAAACGCACAGACAGACAAAATTTCTAAAAATATATTTTTGGCTCCGATAACATAACTACAATCTGTATTGATGGTTTTATTGAAAAAATATTCATTGTACAGACACGGCTCGTTTACGATTTTATTATATGTATAGATAGATTAGATAAACAAGAAATAGAAAGTGTAAAGTCCAGTTCACAAGTATTAAAACATTACCTTTATTTAAAATATTTTCATATTACGATTTTATGAGGAATGGTTTAATTGGAAAGCTAATTAAATTTTCATAAAAATTAAATTAATAATGGCAAAAACAAACAAGTTGTTGTAAAATAAGATAAAATTAAAGTTTATTTTCACGGGAAAGAAATGTTTACAGTGGATAACCTGATTATTTTTGAAGTCAGTTTCAATCTTAAAACTACCTACATAATTACTGCCTCTATGCGGTCTTTCATGGATCTAACCAATTTTATCGTCGTCTCCTGTTGAATGTTATCTCATTCTGCAAATATGACATACCTGAGGTTTTGGAGAGTGGCAAGCGCAGAATGATGTGCCGGCATTTCTGTACAATTAATTATTGCAGTTGTCTTGCATTAATGTGAACCTATTGTCGGCAAACCTTGCGTTGTCCACGGATGCACAAATATTCACCAGCAGTCTGGAACCACTGGAACACTGACAAGTGTTGATCGAAAGTTGAACTGAAAAGCAGCTTTAACGGAAAAGTTTTGTTGCCGTGCAACAAAACATTAGATTACTGCAATACAGTAATCTAATTGTAGTAAAGCAATCATTTCAGTGGCTTAACAGCAATGGTATCCATTTTCAAAACTGGTTTTTCTTTGATCGGTTCTCTTTACGTTGGGATGAAGTGAACCATATTTGAACTGGATCGGCCCTGTTATATACTTCTAAGTACAACTTGATGTCTCTTTAACGAGTATTTACAATAAAAATAACTTGTTTGGTTTTATCTTAATACCTAAAAACAATTTAATGTTTCTGAAATGTTAATTTCCTTTCAAATTATATTAGTATATATACCCTTATAATTATTGTCATACCCCTATAAATAGAATAAAAAAAGGTTTTGAAGTCGATTTTTTAAAAGATGCTTTTTATATGACGCCAAGTTTATATACTTAATAACGAAATTTTATTACGGAAAAAGTTTTTTTTTTATAATTTTTTAACTTTAACGTTTATGTATTTATTTGTTTATTCATGGAAGACCGTTTCTACATGGTGAATTAGTTGTCATGAAGGCATACATTATTTTATTATCTCAGCATTACTCAATGTTTGGTATAGATTGCTTAGGGCATTATGTCTGCCTTTACATACCGTGTATAAAGTTTTAAATAATAATAAATTTTATCCCTTTAGCAGTGTAATCACAATTAATACAATTTTGGAAGCATTCCTGCATTGGGAAATTCTGCAAAAAACATTGCCTCCGCGTCTAAAACCTAACTGCAATTCTCTTGATGTGAAATTGTATTATCCCATCCATTGTATTATGCATCCCAAAAGGTTCATGGGCATTTGCTTTCTATTGACTTGTTATTGAGGTTTCTATAGAGTAAAGTATAGTTATTGTAATAATGTGTGAAGTTGACATTTGATGTTTAAAATTTACAGAATTGATTTGTTACGTGTACTGCGAGAAGAAGTGGCGCCACATCCTGCGTTAGACGCTCGGTTGGCACTTTGTGAGCGATCGCCAGACGTCCCGCCCTGGTGGAAGCCAGCACTACACGACAAACTTCTAGTTCTCGGAGTATGCAAGTGAGCAGTTTTTGTTTATTAATAACGTCTTAATGTCTTCTTCTTTTGTGTATTAAAAATTGTCAACATTTAAATAAAACTACTATAAATAATATCGTGGCCTATCTTTGATTGAGATTGCAAATGATTTGAATAATTTTCAGAATCGGTAGTTACCGATTGATGGTTAAAAAACCATAAATATGTAAAATAATCATAATGTAAAATACATGTAGCACTGTTTAATTTCGTAAAATAAATTTATTTTCAAAAAATGTTACTTATTCAAACATGTTTTCAGACACGGATTAGGCGATACTTACAGCAAACTTTTCTGCGATCCAAAACTTCCATTCGCCGACTGCGCCAGCAAATGGTATACCAGCGACCATAAGGGTAGTGCCAAGAGCGACCCACAAAAATTGTCTTCAGATGATGAGGACACGAATGACCCCGAAGAAGGCAAGAACGAAACGAGAACGACTCTCCGACGAAGCAAACGAACTTCTAACGCCTGTGAACGTGCTGCCGAAGATGATACGGATGCCCTATCTGAGCTGGAGACGCTCGCCAAGCTTGGCCGCATCGAAGAGTCGCTACCGCCTGAGCGTTGGTTCAGCGAGCGCGCGCTTGAGACGCGGCTGCACCACATCGCTCACGCCGTCCAAAACCGTGAGTGGCCCGCTGCTACCAAATCTGATGTAGCACGCGCTGCGCCCGAATCGCATGACGAGCGCAAACAGGGGCCAAAGCGACATATCGCCATTGACGTGGAGACTGATCGCGCTAAATTGCACGCGTTGCTGTCGTCGCCACAGGCTGCGCACTCGGGTCCCACGACCGGCACTGGTACAGTGCCTGATTCCGCTCCGCCGCCTGCACATCAGCGACCTGCTGTCTCTCCTGCGCCTGCTGCCCCTGCTCCCACGCCTCCCGCGCCTGCACTTCCCACCGCACCTGTTGACTTATCGGCGCCGCGTGATCCTGGCGAAGCGCACGATTTCTCATTGACGCGTCGCGATCCACCCCCATCAACTTCCCGCAGTCGTCTAGATGATACACTCTCAAAACTCATGAAAAGAAAAAATGTCGTAAGTTCCTTTACGCCTTTATTTAGTATATCAATATCATGTTTCTTCCAGAATTATGGTAATATAATATCTCACATATGATCTATTTATTATTTTCACAGCCCGCTCCAGAGCAGATAATTGGAAAAGAGAAAAAAAGGAAGAAACTTGACGAAATAGTGCTTGGCCTCTCGGCGGCTAAATGCAAAAGTCCTGGTGTACCGGCAGCTGAGTCTACGCGGCCGCGCAGCTGTGTGTTGCCCGATGTGACAGTGACGCCAGCACCGCCGCCCGCCTCTTCGTCTGCGTCGCCAATTCAAAAGCCGTTTTCTGTGACAGTTACAAATGTTCAATCGCCGCAAACCTCGAAGGAAGTTTCTTCGTTTTTACAACAGTCTCTGGAGCAAACTAAAATCCAAAAGTCTTCAACAGTAACACCTGTAAAATCATACTCTCACGAGGCTAAAGTTAACAAATGGCTAGCTGAGCAAGCTTCCGTTGAAGCACGACGTCGCGGTATGCCGCCACGATTAGCGTCGGAAGAACACGTGCCGGTAGTTCATCGTGTTACCGGTAAGCGAATTGTCGGTCCAAAAGCGCCGCAGCTCAAACATTTAGCGCAGTGGATCGCTGAAAACCCTATGTACGACATTGATTCCAAGTGGACGGAAGGTATAAAGGAACATGTTAAGTTACCGCAAGATGTCCGTAATCAGAGACACTCTCCAATGCAAACACCAGGGTCTATGAACGAACGCAAAAAGGGCCGGCCATCTACGCTTGATACGCCTACTTCAAATGTTTTACCGTCTACTTCTCATTTAAACCAAAGCTTGGCAGGATTAAATCCAGCTATTTTAGCAAGCATATCCAGTTTGAGTGCATTTGATCCTAAAACTTTGGCTGCAACATTGTCTAACTTGACTGGGTTTGATCCAAAATTATTGAACACTTTTGATCCAAAGCTGCTTTCAAGTTTAAGTAGT
Source organism: Thaumetopoea pityocampa (assembly GCA_017165845.1). NCBI lineage: Eukaryota > Metazoa > Arthropoda > Insecta > Lepidoptera > Notodontidae > Thaumetopoea > Thaumetopoea pityocampa. The sequence goes on along the minus strand of WUAW01008160.1, from coordinate 11,494 downwards.
TTTGATCCTAAAAGTAATCCCCTATTAAATTCATTTAACAGTATGCCTAATTTGCTTGGTAACATTGCTGGCGGTAACATATTTGCCAATTTAGCTGGATTGGGGATACCTGGATTTTCTTCTCTGGATATGAATAACATGAGTACTTCAAATGTTTCCACCGATAGTAAAGTTAAATCTCGTAAACCTACAGAAGGTGGTAATCCTTCTAGTTCCAAATCTAGTAATTCACAATTTCCATTTGTGTTTCCAAATCCAAATATGCTTTACCCACAACTGGGTTTGACTGGATTAAATCCTTTTGGTATGCATTCTGGTATGTCATCAGCATATGATGCATTAGGATTATTAAGTAATAATATAGTTTCCAGCTCAGGAGCAACCACATTACAGGGCTCTACTCATAACTCTGGACGCACTAGTGCAAAAACAACTACACCGCGTTCTTCCACCGTAGTTACTAATTCTTCTATATCACGACAGCAAAAAGTTTCAGACCGACAACCGTCGAGTCAGATGTCACAAATACATTTGCCCCCTGACCCTTACCTCTTAGAATCTCTTTCCAAACAATCTTTAAACTATGAAGCGATCATGAGAACTGACAAAAGATTGCGGGACACTGATTGTCATGACAACTTAGCCACAGATTTATCAAAGACTGATAAAAAGAAACTCCCATTTGATACATTACGGTCACAAGTCCCTCCAGAATTTGCTGCTGTTCAAGAAAAATTGCTCAAAGGTGACAAAAAAGATATTGATATAAGTAAAATGTTACTTGAACAAATGGCTTCAGGAGCTCTTAGTGCAAGTCTTGTTAGTTCAGCTGAAGCCAAAAAGGTTAAAGATGAAAAGGATGCAGCTGAAAAGTTGAATAAAAGTTCTTCAGAGTATGTGGCACGGGCTTTATCATCTGATGATGGATCATCAGGTATCTCTTTGCCGCATAAAAGAACACATGATGAGATGAGTAATGAACCTGAAAACTTGGCATTACAGTCCTCAGTTGAATTAAATCTTGCAAAAAAAATTAAAGAGAATTCTTCTAGTGACAAAGTTAAAGCTGTTGAAACTGCTGTTGCAGATCATTCTAGCCACACAGGCGAGATGGACCTTGAAGATTTGATAGCTCCATCTACAGTGATTAAGACTGGAATGAAAGCAGATTTTGATAGCAATATTCCAAAAATGACATCGACAGATATGCCAACAAGTGGTGAAAGAGAAGAGAAATTACAATCCAAACACTGTAGTTCCTACCATGAAGATAATATTCAAATTAATGATAATATAAACGAGGAATGTTCTAGTAAATCCGATAATCAAATAAAAGACCCGTGCGCGAATGATGGTGTTGGAGATGGGGTCATGAGTGATAATGGACGTAAGGGTAGCAGAAAAAAAGGTCGAAAATCAACTGAAGAAATGACAGTTTTGTGTCCACGTCGTGAGTTAAGATCTAGTTCTGGCCGACAGTCAACGGAGGGAATGAACACAAATCATTAAATATATGATAGCAGATTGAATAGTGAATTGTAAACAGATTGAAAATCGAAATAATTTAGAAGTAGTTTCAGAGCGCCCCTCTCCCTCCTTCATTACAATACGAATATAATGAATAATAGAAGAGTTAATTTTGTGAACATAAAGTATATAAACAATAGTATTTCCATTTTTAATTTGAATTCTGGCTATAATGATTAAGGATTAGCTTAGTTATATATAAGAATAATAATCTTTTAACTTGTATTATTAACTAAACACAAGACTGGATACTTCACATACAGGTCCACAACTCTTCTTGACATATTTTACGCATCTATCTATTTTAGTTGTAGAAATGGATGATATAGAACAAATTTGTTTGACGGATAACTTTAACGTTACAATCAAGACTAAAGGTTAGAAAATATTACTTAGAATTTTCATAAAATTACGTAGTTTATACTTAAACTATGACACTATAGATCTCTGCAAAATAATGTAGCTTAGTTTGACTATTATTTGTATTTTTTAAATTTAAGTTATACATTGAATTGAAATAAAAGTTTTAGAAAGATATCTTTAATCATGAGCGAAAAGTGTATGTTTTCCTGGTTTATTATTCTCATTTTTAATTAAGTTTATGTAAGACAAGTCAAACACTGAATGTGATAAAATTATTTATTACATGTATTATTATTTTACACCACTCCATTCATGAATAATTTGTATTATATAATTATGTGACAAATCATAAAATAAACATAGCATTGATGTGTTTTCACTTTTATTTTTACTAGTAATCCGCGTGGATCTTCCTATTTATATACAAACGTTATTACTATAAAACGTGTAACTCATTACACGTTTTATAGTAATAACATATTAAAATCAATAATTACCTCAGTAATTATTGATTTTAATATGTATTAATATTTTCCAACTTATGAACTTTATTACATACTAGCTTTTGCCCGTGGCTATGTTCGCATGAATGTCGGTTTTCCACTACATGGGAAATCCCAACAATCATCTGGTACCTTAATGGCGGCTACTAAAAAAGGGATCAAGCTGTATCATCAACTCTACTGGACCGATTTTGATAAAACATGCCGCAATATTTAAGTCTGAATAGTACCTTTTAGAGTGTTTTGTTAACAGTTTAACTAAACTACTCGCTCGTTTTTACGTGAAGCCCGAATAAACAAATATCGATGAATTTGGTTTCAGAAAACCTTAAGAGTCGAATAACGCTGGAATGGGGAAATATGGCCTTGCGTTGCGTACCTGCGTGTGTGTGAAAAATATATATATGATAGTCGTGCTTGGAGGAGAGGACATGGATCTCCCTACATAGGACATATAATATTCAAAATATAACGTAGAAAAGCTTCAACTAGTTCGAGTCATTAAAGGGTAGAAAATTAGGGGATGTATTCTTATTATGAGAAGCATAGGAAACTGTTTAGTAGGTATTATAAATAGTGTGGATCATGGGCGTACCCAGGTTCCGGGCGGGGGGGATTCAGATTTTTTTATAAACATCTAGTCAAACAATAATATGTAATTTTTTATATAAAATCTTTAATTACACAATAGCTATTTTTAAAAGTTGTATATTGTATTGCAAATGGCGAAGTTTTTTCTTAACTTTATCTACAATAGTGTTAGTAGGGACAAACAAAATCCAGGAGGGGCAGCTGCCCTACCTTGGGTACGCCTATGGTGTGGATCGTATAAAGAAATAACGTGCAGTTTTCTGGAGCTTCTACGATATTTTTTTTGGGATGCTTATTAGGATGCAGTAATTCTTTTGCCCTTAACTTTTCCACACCAAGTTGGGACAGAAATATTCTCTAAAATTTCCTCTTCAGACCGTTCTGAAGACACTTCTTACGACGACCGAATGGTAATAGAAAATGTGGGAATGAAGGCTATATTTTTATCTCAAGTTGTGGACTTTTGATAAAAGAATTAGAATCCTGATGACATGAAAAATATTTCGAACAATTTTTTTAAAGCTGCCGTTTATTATGTTATTAAAAGAATTACGCTTTAAAAAACTACCAAATGAAATAGGATTTACTTAAATATTTTCACTTGACAATTGCTCTTGTTGAACAAGAATAGTTACATATATGGAGCTGCATCAGAAGAAATGTATAATGTCCTAGGGACTGAAGACATTATTCGACACTTCATTTTTAGGAAAGCTCATTACGGTCGGGGTTCGAATCATTAACAGAGGGACTGGCAATAGTTTGGGTTATTTCCATATTTTCTTTTTCCTGAAGACAACTGCAATCATTCTCTTTTTCCCCCGCCATTTTTGAGACGTTTTTTATTACAGTGTACATATTGTAAGCCCAGCGGAAACCCTTTTAGAATTCGAGAGACTTATAGACGTTAATCATTCATCAGTATTTAAGCCACTGCCGTTATTCCAAATAGATACATAACGTTCCACCAGGATCTCCAGGGGGTCCATATTCACATACTAATTTTGCAAAAAACTTACCAGAGATATAAATTCTACAAAAATACAATGCATATACAGTATAAAACTAAATATTTAGAGAAATTAGAAATTAAAAAACAAGACCGCCAAATTTGAGATTTCTCGCGCTTATAGCGGTGCTGTCACATGACAAACGCAATATTACGGACAAAAAAGGACGGCCGTCTTTACAGTGTCGACATTTGGAAAGTTCCAAAACCGTTACGGCCACCTTTTTAAAAAATATATTAAACATAGCTTCATGGTTACGTACGAAATCTATTAAAATTTCGTTACCCTGGTTGCTCCGTTTGGAGTTGGAACTCATTTTGTACTTCGTTCGGTCAAAACATTACAATAATTTTAAAAATGGCTTCACCGCTATCTATAAAAACGTTCACGAACCATCCCACACTGACAAGACGACCGTCATGTAAATGGCAGCACCGCTTTTTGACGTTACGGTGTCAATTACCTCTCTCTAGGAAACCGCGCTATTTTGTTTACACAGACTTCGTTCTAGTGACCTCATTCACCGCTGTATTACGGCCGCTATGTGACGGCACCGCTATACTAGAAAACCAGAGCTTTAACGAACAGAAATAACATAACGGTAGGTACCAGTGCAACAGAAAAAAAGATTGTCAGGCGGAAGCTCGTCTTTGTCGTAAAGACATAGATGATATGGTTTCTCTGTCGTCGACGAGTGCGTCTAGTGTGCCGCTGTCAAATCATAACGTTATTTTTTGTACCAATATGGCACAAAAGTCATAAATTAATAAGTGAAGTATTTGTATAAAGATACCAATTACTGGTCAAGGTAGGGTCTACGCACAGAGATGTCTGTGGGTCTACGTCGTTTCTCACTAGCGATGAGCATTGAATGAACGGACTAATTAAACAACCGTCGACGTCCAATTAACGAGTTGACCGTTTACGTTATTTTGATGGACTAGTTGAATAGTAGACGGCTAAACGAATAGTCGCAACGCGATGTTCGTATCAGAGCATTTACCTAAAACTTTTGATCATGCCAAAATGACCTGTCCTATGACTTGTGAATGATATTATGCAGGTAATCGACATTAAAACACGATGAGTTTGGGTTTTGCCAATAAATGATTCAATAACTGATGATTTACATAACTAAAAGCACATAAAATGTTTATTTCACATAAATTTCGACAAAATAAAACAGAAAAGCGGCAATTTTTTAGTGTCACCCTACTTTTACAAATTTCCGAATGCATAATTGTACTGTTAATCATACTTCTGATGAA
>WUAW01008154.1:961-13099 GCA_017165845.1 Thaumetopoea pityocampa | reverse complement strand
ATGAGGCATGTTTCATCAAAATCGGTCCAGTAGAATTGAAGATACACCTTGATCCCTGTTTTAGTAGTCGCCGCTTAGGTACTAGAGGTCAAGTAAAAGTTAGGCTTAGTAGTTCTTAGGCTTTTTATATAAATGTATGATTGTGTTGGGATTTCTCATGTAACGAAAAACTGACGTTCAAACGGGCGGAGCCGCGGACAAAAGCTAGTTCAAAATAAATATAGCAACAGGACACACATAACAACAGAATTATTCATAAACAGGTGACTGTCTACTTCTTCTTGACGTTATCAATTTTGCCAAATGTGCCAGGGTCCGCCTTTTTACTTGTTACTTCTATATACTGACTCGAGACATCCAGCTCGCGTTTTTTTAAGGTGGGCCCAATTGTGACCCAAGGACAGCCAATCCGGTCAGCTCATAATAACTGTGTCAAACTATATAAATTGACTCTTGGAGCTTTCCTGCCACTCTATGGACACCAAGACTACCTCGGATTTATAAGCTAGCTACATATGCGGTCTAACCGTGTAATGCCAGTCATTCTACATCAGCATCTTCAGCTCTGTGACGTTGAGCTCCTGAATATGTGTACTTAAAATCGACCAACACTAGCTGATCTATAAGAACGAGCTTTGGGTGACACAACACTCGGAACATCTATTCCACACCAATACGAGCCTAGGTCTTAATTCACTGTTCTGGCTGCGTACAACACAACTCCAAAATATCTGATTTTATTCATTTTTAGAGGTCTCAAACTGTCCACAGATGCTCATGAACAATGCGTCCAGAGACAAATGTGCTTTTCATCCTATGGTTTCTAATACAATTAAGGACCTTGCACCAAAAAGGAGTCAAGTCCAAATCTCAAAACTTTCGGATATTCAAATAAAACGTGTGTCTAAAAAGGAATTGTTACACTTATGTTACATATTATAATATATAATATATGCATATTTACATATTTTACTAAAGATTTTAAGGTAAATAAATAAATTTTAGAATAACTACGATTTTTTATGGTTAAAATTTAACGGCTAAAATTTGGATCCCTGTTGCTGCAAGATCCTCGATTACAATCTTAGTTTCCCTCGCTATTAAAGTATCGTTAAAATCGATTTAGTTCGCTAAATATAATATAATTTCTTGTGTGCTTATAAAGTTTTCGAATCAACTATTAGGATCGCTAAAATATTTAAAGATACAAAGTAATATTAACTTCAGTTACTTCAGTTTAGTATTTGTTTTTTTTTAATATTACTTAGGTCAGGGAGTACTTAGTGTTGTAGCCTGTCCGGCAAGTAGACTTAAGTATACGGGTAAGTGACCCCGACCCCCCGAGCTACTGCTGTCTCGTCTTACTCCTTCCGAGATATTAGTATCCTATTCCCTATAGTCCTTTTCCTAAATTCCATAGTCTTTGTTCAATACACCTTTCCTACCTCTTCGTTTTTCCTTTCCTCTCCACCAAACCGTGGGTACGCAATGGGGAACTTCTGAATCACTTTTGAACCTCATAAACTGGCGGCGTCATGATTCGCCACCCGGCACGTCCCGTTGCCCACGGGGGCGAACTGTGGTCTGCGGATATCCACTTTGCTATATTGGACGATCGTAGCAGGTGGAAAAAAGTGGTCTCTGCTTACTCCAATGGGAAAGAGGCGTGATTGTATGTAACTAGTATATACTGTGGTCTCTGCCTACCCTTATGGGATATTGGCTTGAGTGTATGTATGTATTAATTATATTATTTTAGTATAATCTATAGTTTTGAAATTAGAAAGATACTTTTAGTTCGGTAGCAAATCATTACACAAAGCAAACTGTCCACACAATCCCATCTGCCAAAGGACGCCATTAGAACAAAATAACATAAAGAGCATTATACCATAATACTCTGTCAACACAAGAGGAAAGTTCTTAAATTATCTCCATTTTTTTTTTGAAAGCCCCTGTGGTTCCTTACAAAAGTTATTTTGTGGGACGCACAATAAAGGTTCTCTGGAGATAACCTTTTGGACAATAAATTCATTTAGGCGGGACCCGGCCGAACACGAATCGCTATTAAGGTGCTACACTATTAGATATGATAGCCACTTACCCCGGAATATTACGCGGAGATCCTTAACTCAATGGACGACGTGAAAAATACGTGTTATGAAATATTATCACGGGGTGCGATTCGATTGAAATTTACGTATATTTGAGTTACTCGTATCTTGTTAAAAATACCGCAGTGCCTAAATATTGTATATTCACTGTCGGTCATTTAGAGTGTGTCCATAGTTATTACCTCGCCTTAGAAATGGATTTTCTCGATAGGTATTTTTTTATATAGTAGAAAAAAATTATATTATTAGGCACGTGACTAGCTTTTTAACGCTGTCGTCGTATCACGCGCTGGCGCGTGATCTGCACTGAGAGTGTTAATACAGTTGATCAGTGCATATTTCTAGTATGCTTTCGCTTTAGAGCTTTCGAGCTAGCTTTCGAGATATAGTATGGATCCGAGACATAGTCACTATGGCCTTTTTACGAACCCTATAATCAGTACTTTTTTTTAAGCCCAAGGTTACTAAATGAGTTGTGGAAAGAGCTATATTCTCGGAATTTTCCTGCAAGATAAAATTCGCAATGACGCAAACCGCAGGAGAACCGGAGTCACCGAAATGTCTTTAAGGATCGCAAAGCTGAAGTGGTGTTGGGGTTTTGAAGTGTTAAGGGGGTTTTCCAAAACAAGAAAGCGCGTTGTGGGTTGACCTTCGCCTAGGTGGATTGATGACCTAATTAAGGTCGCGTGCAATCAGCGGATGCAGGCAGCTCATAGCCACTCGGTGTGATGATCATTAGAGGAGGCTTATGTCTAGCAATGCAATGTCTATGGGTTGCTAGAAGAAACTGGATTTTTGAGTTAATCTCGTTTCTATATCCTTCTTTCTTTACGTTACTATAGAGTTGCGATTAGTTTCAGAAATTTCATTCGTCAGTCCAAACAACCCGTTTACGTATCGTATTCGGAGCCATTTTCTGATGATGAGCTAGAACAACTTTCTTTCAACTGTCTCATCATCATCATCCCCAGTCCATATCGTCCCCATTACAGGGGCACGGACGTCCCCTGATCAGGAGAGGATTAGGCCTTAGTCTACCGCGCTGGCTTAGTGCGGGTTGGTAGACATCACACACCAATGCGGGCATGCATTCGGTTTCATCACGAAGTTTTCCTTCTCCGTTAAGGACATTGGTGTCTATAATGTAGACCGTACATGAATTACAAATAATAACTCAGTGGTACGGGATCGGGATTCGAACCCACGGCCCTTCGATCGCAAGCCGTGTCTAAAACCACTACACCACCAATGCACTGTCTAATTTCAACTGTCTAATCCATATATTTTCTATATGTCCATGAGTGCATTTTATTTCTGTACAAGGAAATATATTTTTAAAACATTTGTACATTTATACAATGAAAACAATCCAATATCCATCCATATATACGACCGATACCAATAACTACACGAGTCGTTAACACTGCAACCCCCTCAAGTGGGGTAAGCGCAATAAATTAAGCAAATCATGTGTTTTATTACACAACCCCCCCCCCCCCCCCTCCCCCCACTTGTTTCCACTCTCCGGTGCGCTGCAAATTAAACGCATCGTCTGCGTTTGTGCGATACAAGTCCCTAGCATGACACTGCAACGGCTATCACGTTAATTGTTTGGGCCAGAAAATCAGCGGGAATTTAAGTTTTAACGTTATTTACAAAACAGTTATGTACTAGTTTAAAATAGTATTGAGGATAGTATTTAGTGAGATTTGAGTAATTAAAAATATATGGCTCAGATCCCACGAAATTTGTACATTTGACAAGAATCCATGTTTCGGAACTTATTATATCCATAATAAAACTAAGTAAATATACCATATAAAATCTCGTAAAATGGTATTACTAATATAAAGGACCTAAATCGTTATAACGGTCATATTTTTTATTCTTAGTCTGAAATATAATTCACCCACCAACAATTTGATACGTATATACTAATACATATATTAAAACGAAAGTTTTTTTTAGTTTTTTTTTAGTTTTACGCCACTGAGCCTATTATTTCGCAATAAGGCACTAAGTTAAATGTAACATCAAGAACAGGTTAGAAATGACCATCATAATCAGTGTCACTATCGAAAAAAAAAAACATTGCGAGTGAAGCTAAGTGTTTCAGCTTTTTTAAAATAAAAGTAAAAGATAATAAATATATTATGATATATATGACAAACGATTATTGCCATCAATGTATTAGTTTAATATCCCTGTGATATATCTCGAGCGAATTGACATAGAGAAAATTTTATATTGAACTACCGTAAGCCGCGAAATGAGCGGAGTGCGGAGCGTGTCAGACTGTTATAAACAGTGTGTAACATCTAATGTGAATAATCAACCGATGCCCTCTGGTGCCCTTTTCTGAGCACTTCTGTGGAGGGAACTTAGGCATGTTCCCTCAACACCAGCGCCTAAAATCCACAGCAGAAATATACAACAACTGTCGCATTTCAATATTCCAAGGGTATTCATTTATACACTGATCACTGACATCACCACTTGCTATTGTATTGTTATTGCTTTGGCTGTAGTACTTTTGATATGATATTTGTACGAGTGGAGACATGGTGACTATGTACTTTATGTACTAGACTGTGTACTAGAGGTTTATATTAAACCTAACACAGGCACTAGTCTTCCTACAACCAGCATTGTTAACCTAGCACTAAGTTGTTTATTTTATTATGCTTGGTTGTGGTGAGAAATAAATCATTATTATTATTTATTATTACTAATCATTCATTGCCATCTGTACAAGAGTGATTGATATATTTTTCAACTTGAAATGCATTCATTGCCTTAAGATTTGTTGAATCAGGTACATAGAATATTCATAGACTTCTTAAAAAGGGAGCGTTGAGTGGTTCCGTTATGGTCTACTTCGATATCGGGAATTAATTGAATAAAACTCAGTATTTGGAGGGAGAACGCTTCGCGAAGCCAAGCATCAAGACGCCTCTTTCATGAATATGGATTAATGTTAAAAGTGTTCCGAGCTTCGTAAAAAGTTGAAGTTATTAAGTCGATGGCCATTAAATCGGAGGTCAAAGGACTTACAATTGCTGAATGGTGAGCCCATTGAGATTTATCGGTATCCTAATTGATAATTTATTACTGCTAACTTAAATAAATTTAAATTGGAAATGTTGATTCTACATTATTTAGATGGAGATACTGTTAATTTGAAATTGTAAGGTAGTATGTTAAATTGTATTAATAAATTATAAACTCAAAACATATAACAACTTTTAAAATAGTTTAGACCGTCCGTCATTTATAATTCTTGAAAAATAAAAGTTATTTTTAATTTTATGTATAGCTGCGGTCACCTTTGAGATAAAACTTATCTAGATCTTATTATACTTTAATGTAAAACAAAATGTTCAAAGCGTATCTTGTTGGGAGCTAAATAAATTTATCTTAGAAAGGAAACCTCAATAGGCTCGTATTTTATTTAGAATAGGAGATTGGAGTCGGAATCGACTTTGGCTGCTTGCCAATAGTTATCGAATTTATGTGAAAATTAAAACTGAGGTGAGAAATACAAGAAACATAAATACGTTTTGATTCTATGAATTGTAATAGATTTTTAATAATATTTATATGAAATTGCACATTTTAAGTATATTTTTATTTGACTTCTTACACTTGTGTTCGACATGTGTTGCACGTTCGGGAGAAATTAATACCTACAACGTTATCTATCCGTCCACCTTTGTAATAGTAGTAACTGAGAATCATATTCTAATCATACACTAAAGAACGTATTTTAAAAAACTTATAAATTTTCGTCTGTCTGTGTTTTTATATCGGGCACTTATTAAAACATTCATAACTTACTGACGTACTTCAATTACTTACAGTAACCTTTAATCTCTTTTCAATCAACTTTGAATTCAATATATTTGTATTCATTCCCGTCAGTTGTTACCGAAACTGTTTAAGTTTTGTACTAATAAACTTTTTTATGTTTATATTTAGTTTTGTTTTTTCTCTAGAAGTAACTATGTAAATTGATTATTACTTGAACAGCAGAATAAAATAGACTCTCTACTTCCTCTCTACATAGTTATTATAAAAGCAAAGATGCAGACAAACTAGGTAAATAGTTTGCTGCAAATAGAAAGCAATCTGTAGCTGCAAGAGAGCCACTGATTGCGTGAATCGATGAGTTTACACAGCAAATAAAAGGCAGACAGTCGACCCCAGCTGTTGGAGTAACCCATCCGGTATTCAATTTCACCAAGGATTAAAAGAGAAAAGCGCAGTAAGGAGACTCGTATATTCATTTCTTTTGGTATTTCTATTTATTGCTGGTATATTATAATTGGTATATTATGACGGTATTATACCGTCATTCCATTTCTTTCAACGAATTTTGTGAGAACCAGCTTAGGAATGTTCATGGTACATCTAGCAGGATAATGGGCAGCAGCGATATCCTGTTTGTTGATAATGCGAGTGAAAACACAGGGGGTGAGATTTAAAGGTTTAATCTACGGTAACAAAATGCAAAAATAACATAAAGTCGCTGAGCGCGTGCGCGTCGCCCGCATGTTCGATGCGAACCGGAGATCTCGTCTTGATCATGGATCCAGATTCACCACGTAACATGTAGCCATAGGGTCTTGTGACTCAGATCTTCCCGGGCAAGGATGATCGTGTTCGGCTAGTGGAGGTTAAAACCAAAACCGGAAGTTGGTGGCGCTCTGCGGCACGCGTCGCTCGAATTATTTTGGATGATGAGTGCTGTACCAGCGCTGGGGTGGGGAGTGATAGCGGCGCGCAATAGTCTATATTTAATTTTAATTTAAATAGATATAGTTTTACTGTCACCGTTAATGTTGACAACAATTTTGTAACGGCAGTCCGCACCGACCACGCGAGCGACGCGCACGCGCTCAGCAACTACATATGTTATTTTTGTTACCGTAGATTATACCTTTAAAATCTCACCTCCTTTGTTTTCAATCGCATCATCAACACTGTTATTCAATCAAAATTTACTGCAATCTGTAAGACATCTGCCAAGCGATTATGGGAAATCCATCCTTTTCATCTAGGAAGATTATATTCCGCAGTGGGCTTCCAGGGGCTAATGATGATAATTGAAGACAGCATACATACGTTAATGCATGCTATATGTGCATTATTATAATAAAATGTTTTCATTTTCAATTTGATAGCGTAATCGGAGATATTTTATTTATTATTAACTTTGCTAAAGATTAAAAAAAAACATTATCCATATTTTTGTCCTATCGTAAGTATAATATTGGAAATCTTAGCTTTTAAAGTTGATGCTTGGAATAACGAGATAGTGAGTACTGCGACTAAACTAATCCTGTAGGTTTTTAAACTAGGATTGGTGCCTTCTTCCCATGGCTCGTTTACACGGGAAATATGGCAAATCCCTCTCCTTTATGGAAGAAGCCCATTCTATGATCTAGTTTAGTAATGCCTCATTTTATAACTTTAATTGAAGTTAATTACTCAATTTTTAAGCCATTTTAGGAAGATAGACAAGATTTTAAATTTTAACAACAGAACATAAACCTTTTTTTTTTCTATTTTTAATACTCAATTTACCACGAAAATAAAATTACCATATCAAGATTTTAATACCAAATAATAAAATCATCATGGCAACAGTAAGCAATGATAATGTTACTAAAATTATAATGTTGAATGAAAATGTAAGAAAAGATAAAATTATCGCAACACCCAATCGTAATTGGTGCTCGTTATGCAAAACACAAAATCTAACTTTTATTTTCAAAAACGAGTTGTAATTCATTTACACAAATTTCGACATTGTGGATTATTTAACAAAGATATTTCAATTAACAAGGGAGATGTGTGTTAATGTCACCGAAGTCCAACTGTCGCTGGAAAAATACTTATGACTAGGTTTGCGCTTTTAAATAATTCCAATTAATCTAAATAAATTCTCTATTATAAAATATTTTGGTTATTTACTATTTAGGCTCGAAAATGGAACAGGCCTTTGTAATCCCAGAGGCGATGACAAATTCGTGAAATTGTTTCGGTTCGGTTTGGGCTCGTGAGGTCCTGACCTCGCTACCTCACTAATGAGCGGTGGTATACCACGACGAAGTACTAAGGTTTTTGCCTTATTTGGGTTCACACGCTCGTAGATTTTGCATTTTACTCGCAAATTATTAAGCATTCATAATACTTAAAAGGGTCAGCGTGCTTGAAGATGTGGCTTTCGGGGTACTTTAATGGGTTTATGGTGATCTAAAAACGTTTCGTTTATTCCGTGTTTGTTTCGCTAATGTTACGGGTTTTCGAGTTCTTACTCTTTTTATTTTTCATAATATGTTTCTAATTAGCTGATACCTGCATGCATTAACTTGGTAAGAGTTATGATGGTGATATAGCTTATGTGCTATTGCTGTAAGGCGCCGGCGTTTTAATAGCATCATTCCATGTTTCCGTAAACGCTGTAAGAATCAGCTAAGGAATATACCAGGATAATGGGCAGCAGCGTTATCTTATTATTCAAACAAAATCCACCGCGATCTCCCAAAAGTGAAGATTATGACTAATCTCTTCTTCTTAAGGAGGTGACCCATGTCTAGCAGTGGAGTTTCTCGGTCTGGTGATGATGATAATGTTAGCTTATGCCCATCTTTAGTATCAAACCCAGCTCCCTATCAAATTTATAAAGGATGAGATACAGTTGAGGAATTAAAGGTAGCTAACAAAGAGACAAGCAGGTAAACAAAATTTTACTTTTATTATGTTAGGTTAGGTTATATTATCTTTTCTCTAGTTCACTAGAGAAAAGATAATATTAATACAAAGAAAATTAATAAAAGAGAAAAAGATATATATTAATACAGTAACGGTATTTGTCTCTGGCTCTTCTGTATGGTATCTGCACACCGAATGGCGTAGATATTTGGACAGTTGTCAATGTACACCGAGAACGCTGAACCTGTGCCTATTCAATTCAAATTTTATTCCTAAACTACTTGTAGCTGACCCGGTGAATTTCGTACCACCTAAAACAATTTCTTTGTTTTTTGACTGTTCGTTTGGGTTTCTCCTAATTTTATTTCTTCATAAACTACCTCTGTACTGTTGTGAACAAAACAAAAAAATATTCAAATAGTCGAGCCGTTTTTTGAGTTTTTGCGAGACTAACGTACGGCGATGATTTTAATATTTTATTCCTAAACTTCTGATAATACTACTGTTTATTTTTAAACTTGAAAAAGAGCATTATGTAACGTGATCAAGATTAGTTTGAAATAGACACTCGCAATTAACCCGCAGTAGTACTCCACTGCATCCTAACAACCTAATCCGGACCACGTTCCCTTGTGCTGAGAAAATAAAATATCCACCAACAAGAGCAAATATCGACTGTGAAATGGAAGCTAACTAGAAACTCGCCTTTATAGTCCTAATTTCCTTCGGTGGAGAAATGCTAAAAGAATTTATCAAGTTTTCTCGGTCAGGTTTAACAGAACCGCTCCGCTTTAATCGATGCCTCTTTACAAAATAAATGTGGCTGTGACTTTATTACTATGTTACGTTTTGACGTGTACTAGAAAGTAATGTGTTGTTTTCGTGAGAAAAAGCAGTACACGAAAAAATGGACAAGTGAACACATTAATACAAGTTTTCATACTTTCCTAATGAGGTTTCGTGTTAAATGACAAAAGTAGGCACGAACTATATGGTAACATCGTGTGTTAACTGAATTGTAAGAATTTTGAAATAAAATACAGGTACACTATTCCTTGTTCATTTATTACCATCCGCTTGGAATGCTATTCCCTTGAGAAGATTCCAGCAAAAAACTGTACGGATATTCTTTTCTAAAACGTAATCACAATTATATTTCATAATTAAAATTCATATCAACTTTGATTTACATACATACATACACTCACGCCCTTTTCCCTGGCTCTCCGGCGGGGTATCGAACCCCGGTCTCCCGCGTTACAGGCGGGAGACCGACTTTGATTTACACTTGGTAAATTAGCTACACGTCACTCAAGTGGCGATCAAACAACACCTTTAGCGCGATAACAGCAGATACCCTCGTTTTTACTTGATTTCAGTGGTGACTCCAAAGCACATACCCGCTCACATTAAACCATAATTAGTCAATTAAGCAACCGTGACACAGCGACCAAATAATAAATACTAAATTAACAAAGTGTCCTATGTATATACATTATTACTCATACGGCTCCACCCACGTGAATATCGGTTTTCCCCTATATTAGAAATCTTAAAATAATCATAGATTTATATAAAAAAGTCTTAGAACCATTTTACTGGAGCTCTTGTACCTTAACGCAGCTACTAAAATGAGGATCAAGCAGTATCTTTAATTATAGTGGACCGATTTTGATGAAAAACGTCGCAGTATTTATGTCGGAATGGTACTTTTAAGATTATATATAAGTTTGACCAAATCAACCTGTTGATTTTTGTGTGAAGCTCGAACAAACAAATATCGATTGATTTGGTTTCAGAATCCCTTAATTAGTCAATTTGAGTTGTTTCTTTATTAAATGTCTTTGATTTACAAAATCTGACATTTAACAATTTTATAATAGTGTGGATATTAGCAGGAGGAACCGAGGGTTTGTAACATAAACGTAGTTAGGACTTTCTTCAATGAATACGTACAAAGCAAGAATAAAAAAAGACTACTCATAATTTCTATCTTCTACATCTATCTATCAATACTATTATAAAATTGTTAAATGTCAAATTTTCAAAAATCAAAGATATTAAAAAAAACTACTCAGATTGACTAATTAAGGGCTTCTGAAACCGAATCCATCGATGTTTGTTTGTTTTTTTTGTATGTTCGGGCTTCGCGTAAAAATCAACGGGTAGATTTTTGTTAAACTGCTATAGTCTTAAAGTTACTATTTCGGCTTAAAGAATAGGTCATGTTTCATCAAAATCGGTTCAGTAGAATTGAAGATACAGCTTAATCCCTGTTTTAGTAGCCATCGCTAAGGTACGAGGGGTCAACTAAAAGTAGTTATTGGTTTTTTTATATAAATCTATGATTGTGTCTGATTTTCCCGTTTTACAGAAAACTGACATTCACGCGGGCGGAGCCGTGGGCAACAGCTAGTTCAATATAAAAGTTGCTTATACGTATTTATTGCTAAAATACCCTGATTCCATTCTGTATCGCCCGTTTACTAGCCACACACAAACTTGTCACGTACAGTTTGCGACGCGGATTTGTATCGTGTATCCCACGCGGGCGCTCGCACCGTGATATCCGTCGATACTAATTAGATGAGTTTCTAGTGTCGCCCGTTTTATGGCCCGTGAATCGTACTAATAAGTATGATCCCTTAGTTTTAGGGGCGGTCCGATTTTCGTGTTAATCTAACTTTTGATCTGGTTAAGTAAAAGTTTTTATTGGATTACTTACAGTTTTAGCTCTATTACAATACATACTAGTTGATATAGCAAAATCTATTATTGGATAGTATTTATAATGGAGAAGTTTGTTCTATAACTATGATATTGGTAAAAACACCACGTCTTTTATTTTCTTTCAAGATAATATATTAGAATAGAATACTTGTAAAATACTCTTGATGGTACACCAATGCAAAAAAGAATTACAAACAAAATGAACAAGAAATAGAAAATACATTGGGCGATGTTATCGTAATTCGATCTCTTTTAGACAAACTTTAAAACTTGAAATAGTTTGATGCTTTGTGTGCGGACTACGGGTCTCCTTTTAGAGTGAGAGTTGTTAGACTAGTCCAGTACGCTAACCCGATGCCGTTTAGCAGATATCACATGCCATGGAGAAAATTTCTCAAACATGCAGATTTGTTTACGATGTTTTCCTTTACAGTTTGAAGCGAATGATAATTAATTATAAATAAATTTCTATATATTTATAATTTCTATATAATACTTAAACTACTGATTGTAACGTGACGGGCTACGTCACTCGCATAGAGATAAAGTAGTTATCAGAAATATCACGAACAATGTG
>WUAW01008148.1:615-20701 GCA_017165845.1 Thaumetopoea pityocampa | reverse complement strand
TTTAATACTCTTCACAAAATCGAGAGATGGCATGGGTGCTCAATACTTTTGGCCAAGGCTGTATATACATATCTACCCAAGACGGGGTAGCCTAATTTGGAGCTAGATGCGTGTGAAGAATGTCAACAATATTATTATAAAAAATATTTATACGTGTTCAAAAGTGACAAGGTATAATGCTATCGAAAATGCAGAACGCACGCCGCCGTACAAACACCTACGAGCTCATAAGTAATGAACGTCCTTCGAGTATAAATCACAATTGTGATAACGATGTTTGACCTCTCTTCATTCTCATGATAAGAATCGGGAATGATTGTTTAAAATAAGTCTCCATCAATTTGAAGGCATCAACCACTGCTTGGAGGTCTTGTAGTGTCACAATGAGTGGTTTCCAGCTTTCTGCATATAACGTTTAGATGCGAATCTTAAGTCGTCGATTCAGTAATTGGAAGGCGGCCTTTTCTCCCATGCAGAAATGACTTTCACATACCGTTAGCGTTATGTAAGATTTGCACCTCTAACGGCTATGTGGGATTTACACTTATAATGGTTATATGGGATTTGTACCGACAACGGTTGTGGGATTTGCACTCACAATGGTTATATGGGGTTTGTATTCATTGAAACTGTACGACGTCTATCTTTGGCCCTTGTGCCCGACCGTGAACGTCGGTTACATCGTCCGTAGTGCGGCGGCGTGGCCTGCCCACGACGCAGTCTGTTTCATATTTGCAACTTAAAAATGTTTTCCCAATCAGTTATTGATTCTGTATTTTGTGGTTTAATGAGTTGTATCAAGCTGGCTACAAACCAATCATGTGATAATGATAATTGTAGGCTCTTATGCAAATAAATTACACTTTTGTTTATACAATGTATTACTTAATGTAAAGTGTATTGTTGTAGATCGTAAGAAAATATCTATTTTTTCTTCTCAAAATAGTACTATTTCACGAACGTTACCTTTGACAACGGACCCTGGTATAGTTTTGTAGAGGTTTTTGGGAATTCAATAAACAACAAATAAAACGTCTTGTGGTTTATTATTTTATTCACGAGTAAAAACACATCCACACTTTAATATACATAATGTGTAAGTGCGATGTTCGTCTGTATTTTTGCTACCTCTGCACTGCTCAACTACTGAGTGAACTGATAGCTTTAAATTTGAGAAAAAGAACATCATCCGGGTTTTATTCATTTTTTGTCCAGAAGTAAACGTGCCGGCCAAAGAAAAAAGTGCTTTATTCTGATAGATAGCATTTTTTATTAGGGCACCAGGTTTTCATTTAGTCAAATAATACCAATTGCAATGGTGCTACAATTTTTTGGTGCCCTAATAAGAAATGCTCAAGCGGACATGTTGTATCAGAATAAAGCACTTCTTTTCTTTAGCCGGCATTTTTACTTTTGATGATGTCCTTTGATATAAATCCAACGACAGCCCCATAGGCTATGTATTATTAGCATTCACAAATGTATAACCATCAACAATTAAGCTTTACATACATTACGGTATGCCCAGAATACATTAGGGATAGGCAGAGAATACAATTTGCCATATAAAACAACCCTGACACACCTCTTTTGACTAATATATGTTCATACATTTTTTTCATACACTTTCATCAATTAAATTCTGGTTAACTGAATGCTGGCACAACTATCTTATATGAAAATACAATTTTACTAAATAGGTACCTTCTAAACTTATGATAAATTATGTCTATTTTCCTGCCAATATCAAATTGAACAGTTCTATGGTTGAGCTGTGAAGAGATTAAAAATGCATATATCATACAAGCTGAAATACACTTTATAGAACTGTCTGAGGATACAGATGGACTATGCAGTAAACTGTGGCAAACAATTGTCCAACAAACATTAGAGCCCGGACTAACCCATATTCTACCAATTGGGTAACATGCAACAATTAGACCAAAGTCAATTATTGAATTGGATGACAATCCATTTGAGGGGTCATGGATAATCTCAATACAGAATTTAGCAAACTTCGCATTGTGGCTCATTTATCAGATCAAATTTCATCCATGGCGGCTAATTTATTACAAACTACTGCTCTCTAGTTTGAGATATTTAATTTGAGAGCTGGGATTATAAAAAAATCAACACACCATTGATTTCCTAAATTTAAATAATATATAACAAATGTTAACTATGTGTTAATTCTACATTTTCGATACTGTTTTTATACCCAAGATGTCAAAACATGTCTCCATTACCCTAGCAGTAATCTCACAGAGCATCAATCTTTCATATAATATTTTGACAACTTTACCTTCTTTATCTTTTTCTACACAATAACATTTATCATAGAATTCTGTGAATGCTGATGATATTTCATATAAATACTCGCAAAGACTATGCAAAAATAAATCTTTTGAAACTTTTAAAATAACTTCAGGAAATCTAAGTAAAGTTTTACCAAGTTTCCATTCAGCTTCATGACTAAATTTATAGTTGGTTTTTTGAGCTTCAGACAGCAGGGTTTCTAATGAGATTTGTGCAGTCCTAGCTATAGATCTAATACGAGTTAGAGCATACAATAAGTAAACTGCAGTGTTTCCTTTGTCATCTAACATTTTGTCAAATGAAAATATATAATCATTGACTCTATTGTGTGAGAGATCTGCATATTTAATACATCCATAAGCTACTGCTTCTTGCGCTTGCTTTAATTCTTCAGGTGTGAGAACTTTATCCCGTTCCTTCTCAACAAGTTTGTCCAAAGATCTTCTGAGACCTTCATCAAGCAACTCAATGAGTTTAATTGTATCTCCTGATCTAGTTTTAAATTTCTTTTTATCCTCTCCTAATACAACACCAAATCCAACATGTTCCACTGCAAGACCATTTTTGAGTATACCAGCTCTACGAGCACAAGCATCTATTAATAAAAAGTGCGTTGCTTGTCCAGCATCAGTGACATATATGAATCTGTCACCTTTTTCTTCTTCTACCCTTTGTTTGATAGTTGCCATATCAGAAGTGTCATAAGTGTAACCACCATCAGATTTAACTATTGTTAATGGAATATTATCATGCTTGTTGGGGTCTGCCCACATAATTAATCTACCTTCATCTTCTTCCAAGTATCCACCTTCTTTTAACTCCTTTACAATAATATCCATTCTTTCCTGATAGAATGATTCCCCTCGAGGAATTATTTTAATATCAAGATGATCATACACTTTCTGGAATTCTCGATATGACACATCACAGATCAGTTTCCAAGCAGCGATGTAATCTGCTTGGTGAGACTGTAGTTTAACAACACAAGAGTATGCTCGCTTTTTAAATTCCGCATCCTCATCAAACCGCTTCTTTGATTCTTTATAAAATGCTTGCAAATCTGCAATAGGTGGTGAATGAGTTTTGTAATCTGGGAATTTGTCTTGTAAATGTGCAATAAGCATACCAAACTGTGTTCCCCAGTCTCCTAAATGGTTAATACGTAAAACATCATTCCCTAAGAATTCAAGGACACGACAAATGCTGTCTCCAATAATTGTTGATCGTAAGTGCCCCACATGCATTTCCTTTGCAATATTAGGTGATGAGAAATCAACAATAATTCTTTCTTTCTTCACAGGAGGTGGTTTCACACCATACCGGAATATGCAGTTCAAAACATGTTCAGCAAATGTTTTATTGAGGTAAATATTTAAGAAACCAGCACCTGCTACTTCTATTCTTTCAATGAGAGGTGATGTTGGAGTTTTATTTAAGATGTTATTGGCTACCTCACGAGGGTTAGTCTTAACATTTTTAGCTTTTAGTAGCTGTGAGATAGCCATCGCAGAGTTACATTGATAGTCACCGAACTTTGGATTATTTCCAGAGAGGGTGATAACAATTGGCGGATCTTCCAAATTCGGGTATGCGGAACTTATTGCATTTTCGAATATATTACGTAGTTCGTCTAAAATACATATGTTTCCTTCCACTGAATTGATGTCCGTTATCATGCTAGGTCGTTTCCTATTTACTTTTGCTGGCAGTGTTTTTGAACAGGCACTTTCAGTTTTTATAGCATTTACTAATATGACTAATCGGTGATTTAGTTTTTCGTTTTCGGTTAATAATTTGTCAAGTTGAGAATCGCCTATGAAGCTAAGATCACCTTTGACAAGCTTATCTAGTTCCCCCTCAATTTTCTTCGCCTCCTTCTCAGCACGACTGATTCTTTCTTCCAATTTTTTCTGTTCTTGATCGGACATTATTTAAGTACTGTTGCGCGTTAATATTTAGTCACTGGGTATACTCTTAAATAAAATATTTCACAGATATATTTGTAACTTCAAAGAAAACAATAAATAGAAATCGATTTCAATTTAAGATTTTAGAGGTTATCTATCAAAGTCAAATATAGGTACACGTTGACATCTGTCGACAGTATTAATGTTAGTTTAAATGAATTCGTTTAGAAATTAACAGAAAATATAAAACGATTACTGTATTAATTATATCATGATTTACGGGATATTGATATAACGGGAAAATAATTTGACTGAATTTATTAAAAGGAATCAAAACCAAGATTTAGTAAATAAATTTAGTTTATTTTAAATGTGTTACATATTCACGTTTATGTGAAAAGGAACCTGTAACTGTAGCAACCAAGGTCAAACAAACAGCGGCAAAACTATGATTCAAAAGTACCAAGTGTGATTGAAGATTAATAAATAATTATACACAAAAATTATTTTAATTAATCGCTTTTATAGCGCGTATAAAGCCGATTAAACATAGTTTACACTTTGTAGGAGTTTAGTTACAGGTTTACAATGTATGTAAAATTCGGATAATTTTTGTATTTAGTACAGAGATAACAATACTTCCATGGCTCAAGGATGGCACAACAGAATGGGCTCGAGTACACAATCAAGGACAGGGATGTACCAAATTGGCTCGAAAACCTTACCAAGTAAGTAAGCACTAAGAATGATTAGTGAACTTGCATAAGCACATTTTACTTATACAAAGATGTCGATTGCATAGAACAAATACCTCATCAAGGCAATATCGAGTCAAGGATTTTAGGTTTATCAAATTAAAATTAAATATGAATTCTTTAGAAAGCACTTATAGAAGAGAATTAAGACTCCCAATAGTAAAAAAGTCACATAAGGTGTATTGAATCTTATGGCTTTGATCAACGACGGATTAATGGCATACAATAGCAGAACATAGAGAAAAATCTCAACAACTACTGCTCAGAATCCGCAAGTAAAAAATAATCGACAGAAAGTTGCAACTCATGGGCATATGTATATGTATGCATAAGCAAAGTGCCAGAAATAATTAATGGTGGTTTTCTTTTCGGGAAATCTATATTCAGCAGATCCAACACTGGGCATCTTCATGTAGATCACGATGAGAGAACGTTATTAAAATTTTCAGAGTTACCAAATATATTTTATTTTTTAGGGAGATGAAAGAGACCCACATCAGAAATAGTAGCAATAATTTACCAACTTTACAGAATACGATACTTAAACCCGACAATTCGAAGCTTGATAATAACAGGTACCTGTGATAAATATTCTAACAATCGTATTAATAAATATTAGCGTTGTTTAACATGCAATGAATGTTGTTTTTGAGAATTGTTTAAGACACAATTTATGAAAATTTATGCCGAATTAGACGACCAACGCAATTTTTTACAAACTGTAGTTATATAGTGTAAATACGAGTGTGAGCTACGACTTTTAAAATTTAAAGGTGTTCCCTACATTTATTAATTACCTATTTGTTGTTGTTAAATAATAACGATGCATTTTTATTTAATAAAACGCAAGGTCAAACAATAATGGCGGATATGACAACGGCTACACTCACTTTTATGGGACTTCAGTGATGACAAAATCATATTTTACATACATACGAGGGGTGATCCGAAAGTAATGAAAATCAATATAAAACACAATGTTTATACTTAAAATTTGTTTTTATTTTTCTACATAGCCTCCTAACAAGTCAATACATCTACTCCATCTCTTTTCTAAACCTAAAATTCCCTTAGAAAAAAACCTTCTTCTTGATCTTCCCTAAACACCTCAACATCGGCTATTACTTCGCCATTGTCTTCAAATTTCTTGCCACAGAGGTGTTTCTTGAGCCGAGGTAGAAATCACTGGGAGCCAGGTCTGGCGAATAGGGAGAGTGTTCAAGCAGTTCAAATGCTAATTCTTGAATGGCAGCCATCGCAACTGCAGCTTTTTGCGTTATCTTGGTGAAACAGCACTCCAGCTCGCAGCTTGCCGCGTTTTTTCTCTTAATCGCCTCACGCAATCTCCTTATTTGGTCTGCGTAGTAAAATCCCCTGATAGTGGCTCCCTTTCTCGAGTATTCCATCATAATAATACCTTCAGCGTCCCAAAAAACGGACGCCATAACGTTGCTCGCGGAACTTGAAACTTTGAATTTCTTTGATGTCGGTGAGGAAGCTCGTTTCCAAGTCATAGATTGTTGTTTGGTCTCGAATCGAAATGGTGGATCCAGGTCTCATCCATGGTCACAAAACGTGACAAAAAGTTTTCCCCATCAGCTTGAAACTTTTCGAGATTCGGCCTCGAAATGTCGTCTCGTTTTTTCTTTTACTCATCAGTTAACATTCTCAGTACCCAACGCGCAGAGACCTTTGTCATATGCAATTCGTTGGCAATGATTCTTTGAATGCTACCATATGAGATCCCTGTGACCTCAGCTACATACATACCCGATGGTCACTATTCGATCTGCCAACACAATATCTTCAACTTTTTTCATGTTATCTTCGGTTAGAGACGTGGATGGGCGTCCTTCGCGATGTTCATCTTCAGTGGATGTTCTGCCCAGTTTAAACTTCTTGGCCCAGCGTGCAACTGTTGAATATGGAGGAGCGGTCTTCTAATGTTTCCACCAAGTCACTGTGTATGTCTTTGGTAATCAATTTTTTCAATCAGAGTTATTCGTTTTTCTCCATTTTGATGTTTTCTTTTCGACGGTTCGTATTCAAATGAATGTATCTCCCGGAAACCGTATCCTATTTATATGAATTTTTATGGTGTTGTAGTAGGTATATAACCGAGCAACAAAAGTAGTTTATGGATTCTTAAGAGGACTACAGATAACCAAATATCATTACTTTTGGATCATGCCTCGTACATACTTACACTCACGCCAATACCCCATAGGGATAGGCAGACTATAGTATATACTATACATTACATACAAATCACGTCTAATATAATAATATCATATTTTAATGGCTCCAAAATTAATTAATTAAATTATTATAACATATTGACTAAATAATAAATACCAAAATAATATTGTATCTTATTATCAGTGCCTCTATAATCTGAACGCGGAAATTTTAACCCTCTGTTCGGACTAGTGGAGCGTTCGGATTACAGTACAGATAATCTGTAGGGTATTTTTTATGAATTAAAACAAATATGTACATACTATTGTGAAATTTTAAAAGTATTTATTCTACTTTTTTAAAGAAGTTACATTCTTGTGCTACTTGCCTTATTATTTATCGGCAGTTATGGTTTCAGTTTCATTTAGGTCATCGTTGTTTATTAGAAAGTCATTAATTTCAGCCTCAGAATATCCCCTATTAACGAAAACATGAAAAACTAATGCTCGCGTGATATGTACTTGAAATTCGGTAAGCCACATGGAGTACTTTTTGTATACTGAAAGTAAGCCACTGGCGTGAACTATTTGCGAGAGAAGGTGCGCGGGTAGGAGGGGTGGGCGTTCGGATCACAGAGGTATTCGGATAAGTGGAAGTTCGGATTATAGAGGCTTTGCCATACTTATGAAATTATGATAGCTTAATCAGTAGAAAGAATCAAGTTGTGACAATACTACCATAGATCACAACATTAATAGAGGGCAAGTCGAACAGATTTGATATAATAATAAATTGTTATAATAATTTGATACTATAACCAATGATTTTGTAGATTAACACGTCGCACATCACTGGATACGACGATAGATCTGCTGACGAAGCCACAAATGCCTTCAGTGGCGCACTCTGCTGGTACTTTGCGCCAAAATAAAGGTAAAAACAACGATAATTTAATAAAAAAAATTATCATAATAATGATCACACAACGAATATTTTGCTTCCTAATGTAATGTAATGTAATAAAAGCATATTCTTACAAGAATTTGAAGAAGAACAATTTAGAATAGATGGTGAATATTTTCAAGTGGTTACAATCCGTTTTATTTATGTCAAATATAAGAGAGATGGCATAGTGTGACGATTTATAACTGCTGATTCTGTTGTAACAGAACTTAACTAAATTTAACCCCTCCCTATCTTTTTCTAATGAAAAAGATAGGGAGGGATTAAATTTAATTTCATAATTTGACATTAGTCAAACCCCAAAACAAGATAGCTACAACTTTGGTGCTGTCAGTGCCGTTTAGACACGTCAAAATTAAAAGATTTAGACGCCACCTCGGAACATACGGTCTAAAGATACGCAAAAACGTAACATCTCTTTGAACTGTTTGACAGAAATGTAGGTCGGTACTTGCTATAAATGTTTGCTATCTCGTTTTAGCGTCTGACATTAGAAAAAGATAGGGAGAGACTAAATTTAGTTAAGTTCTGTTACAACAGAATCAGCACCAATATTTTAATCCAAACAGTTACATGCAATATATTTTCGAAATATATATTAAAGACACTACCCAATCATATTAACGACATTTTAATGATAATCGTAGCAGGTGGAAAGAAGTGGTTTCTGCCTACCCCAATGGGAAAGAGGCGTGACTATATGTATGTATGTATGTCATAGCATAGTTTCATGTCATTTTTCAAATTTAATCTAGCCTACGTCGTCTGCGATTATGTACTCATAAGACTTCTAACGATATTATCTATATATCTGTTATACTATTATAAAATTGTTATATTTCAAATTTTCAAACATCAAATATGTTTAAAAACAAATTACTCAGATCGACTAATCAAGGGCTACTGAAACAAAATCCATCAATGTTTGTTTGCTTGTTTGTTTGTACGGGCTTCACGCAAAAACCAGCGGATAGATTTTCGTTAAACTATTACAATCTTGAACTTACTATTCCGACTTAAATACTGCGGCATGTTTCATCAAAATCGGTCCCTATTTTAGAAAGTCACCGTAAAGGTACAAGTCAAGTAAAAGTGGTTATAAGGCTTTTTATATAAATCTATGATTGTGTCGGGATTTCCCATGCAGCGGAAAACCGACATTCACGCGGCCGGAGTCGCGGACAGAAGCTATTAATCAATATTTTTTTGTTTAGATTACTCGTGTAGCCATAACGGTAGGCGGACATACAGTGTTAGGAGTAAACTGAACTGGGAGGGCTCTTCGAACGGCGGATCAAACGACTTCCTGGCAGACTTGCTGCCGCACTACGTGACTCCGCGGCACAGGGGTACAACGAGCGCCGTCGACGAGGACTTTCGCGATGTTGTGCTAGGTACGAGTAACTACAGGTAGATCGGCTTGGACATGTTTTTGCGTTTATAATAGTGTTTGTAAACAAAGTGACTAAAACCGGAATAAACCAGTTTGCGCTAACAAACACACACACCACATGCCTTACACTCACGCATCTGTCGTTCATAAGTAGTGTTACAAGTTAGTTATACATATTAAATTACGTTTAATATGTACAATATTAAGTACCTATGTATAAAAATAAAAAAAAATATAAAAATTATTTGTTTATTTATTTATCTGCTGACCGTACACCACTACAAACGCACAAACGTCTCCTGTACTTCGGTTTTATTGCCGTGTAGTGTAGCGTCAGCATGATAATAGCGTCACTTCATCTCTTCATCGTGTATGCTGTGAGAGACTGCCGAGGGATGTACCAAGTAAGGGCAGCAGCGTTATCCTGTTATTCAATTAAAGTGTATTGCGATCTCTAAGACGCCTGCTAATCATGCAGATTTTGGCAAATCCCTGATTTAGGCCCATGTTTAACAGTGGACTCTCACAGGCTGATGACGATGACGTAATTTGACATTTGAGCTGAGACTGCATTGTGCCATCAAACATCCACACCAACACATTGGTACCGTGATGTTTTAGCGTTGCTTCGCAGCAAAAAATTCTTAACCACTTGCGCTACGATTTACCTTTCAGTCGCTGGCCGCGCTCTTACCATATAACGAGTGGTAAGGCGTTACGTTGACGCCGCACCGCAAGCAAACCTTTGAGCAGTGCCGTAGCGCGTTGCTAGGGTCCTCCATAAAGATCTTTAGGGTCAGCGCAGAGGGACGGAGTGGCGGCGAAGCGACTAATTTAGTAACAATTTGAATCCAACTTTATTTGATTCTACATACGGCTGTAATTGGTATAGCGATGTAAAATACCACGGGAAGTTCAAAGGCAGCGCTGAGTGCGGTCGGGCGGACGCAGCCGAACGCTCATTTGTTCAGTAGGCCGGCCGTGAGGGGCAGCGCGCCGCTCGGTGTACTCTGCCACCGGTGACTGCTCTTCGCCGCCACTCCGCCGGTCTATGCTGACCTAAGGGTTAGCATAGACCGACGGAGTGGCGGCAATCCGGGTAAGCATAGATATTTATTTATTTATTTTTTAACTGTTATCCAACTTGCGCCGCACGTCGATTTTTTCTGCGACAAACGCCTATCGACGTGGTGCACACGTCGCCGGCGGTTTTGTAACAAAGTACCTCGACGCGCGCGTGCCAACGATTCCCAATTCTCCGTGCGGAACATTAGATTATGTGATACTATATCTGACTAAAAATCCCTGTGGTTTATCCCATTGATACCACAGTGATGTATCAATATACGTACCAAAAACTCATATATGTTTCTATGTGCAACCGGAACCTCTGTATCAGAAGAATAATCTCTTTCCACTGTTATATCGGTGTGGAAGCATACCTGAATGAGTTTCCTTTATTTTCAGGAGTCAAAGAAGATAAAACTCATCAAAAGTCATATTCTAAAGATATTTCATCAAGTTACCGTCAGAGTACTGACAAGAAAAGGCTTACAAGCAAAAATTCAATTAATAAACCTTCTACACTGAACTCGATTCACAGTAAAAACTTGAAAAAGGAGAAGATCAAGAGTGAATTCGTGATACCTGAACTTCCTGAAGGAAGGCTACTGGAACTAAAAATTTATTCGAATTGGGGCGATAAATATTTAGTTGGTTTAAATGAGATTGAATTATTTGATTGTGATGGCAACCCTGTCAAAGTTGAAAAGGTAAAATGATTGAAGACTTAAAAGGTTTTCATTTATACTGGTAACTCATCATTGTTTTATTGATAGTGCATTGGTGGTGTAGTGGTTTTAGATACGGCTTACGATCGAAGAGTCGTAAGTTCGAACCCGGTCCCGTACCACTGAGTTATTATTTGTAATTCATGTACGATCCACATTGTAGACACCAATATACTTAACGAAGAAGGAAAGCTTCGTGAGAAAACCGGCATGCCCGCATGGGTGTGTGAAGTCTACCAACCCGCACTAGGCCAGCGCGGTAGACTACGGCCAAATCCCCCTCTTGATCAGGGAAGGTTTGTGCCCCTGTAGTGGGGACGATATGGACTGGGGATGATTGGTAGTGCGTGATGTACTTATGTGAGTGGCGGTTTATCCGTGTCGCCGCTCGAACGCTCGTATATCTAAAGCGCAGTCAGCACGTTTAAAAATGTGTCTATCGTACAACAAAACTTTCAGATTTTGCTTAGCACTAGAAAAACAGTTTTTTAAATGAACTAGGTATATCAAGTTTATAATAAATTAGCTCTTGACCCCCAGCTCCGCTCGCGTATTATATTTATTGATTTATATTTATTGGTTGTACTCGGTTCTGGAAAAAAATTTGGTTTTATTGTTTTTGTTTTATTGTTATAGCTTCCGCTATCTTGAAGAGATAAAATATGAATCAGATTTTAAGTCCTAATTCATCATCATCATCATATCAGCCCACAGACGTCACTGTTGGACATAGGCCTCCTCTAATGATCGCCACACTGAGCGGCTATGGGCCGCCTGCATCCACCAGTTGCCCGCGATATTCACCAGGTCATCGGGCCACCTAGTCGGGGGTCTATCCGCAGTATGCTTTCCGGTTCAAGCACAAAGAGTTATTTTAAAATCGATCCAGTAGTTTTTACGTGATACTCAAACAAACAGACAATCAGTGTTTTACATTTAACATATGTACATTATATAACGTATGTTATAGTTAACGTACCTGCTTAAGTATCTGAAAACTTGAAGCCCTTAGCAGGCTCGGCACTACATTCATCCTTGACGGCTTGTGTCGTGTTCGTCAGGTGTGGACGGACTCGGACACGGGAGACCAGTCGCGGCGCGGCCACGCGCAGAACGTAGTGGACGGGGCGGTGCGCACGCGCGACGAAAGGCACGCGTGGAGTGCGCCGGCCCCGCGCAGCGCGCCGCTCGCGCTCACCCTACTGCTGCACGCCGCCGTCCGACTAGCCGTGCTGAGGATATGGGTAAAAAAAACTTCCTGAGGAAACCGGCATGCCCGCATGGGTGTGTGAAGTCTACCAACCTGCACTAGGCTAGTGCGGTAGACTACGGCCTAATCCCCTCCTGATCAGGGGAGGTCCGTGCCCCTGTAGTGGGGATGATGATGAAGTATTCATGTTCACCTACATAACCAGTGTTGTAGAGGAGATTATAGAGTATTTAATAACAAGCATTCAAGTCGAACTTTAGGTTGAACAATGCTTACCTCGGTCAAGTATTAGATGGGTTACCCATTCAACATCCGGTTGACCGACCTCTTCCATATTTCGAACGGAACGTACACCGTTGGGTTCCAGTTGTTGTCTGAACAGTAGCAACACTTCTAATTACGACCGAGAAATTCATCATTTTCATTTGATCGCGCTATATTTGTGCTAAAACACTCCCATCTTTTTATTTTAGACTTGTTGCGCAAAACTCAAAGTTCTGTAAACGATTTTTTTGTTAAGGTATATTCATTCTTCATGATACAGCAAAAATCAGCTGTTGCCGTCAACCATTTATAGCACCTAGAGCCCTCTTTTGAAAACGGACCGAACTAAGTTGTACACCTAATAAAAGGACATGATAAATTAAAAAAATACGATATTTTTTCTTAGTAAAACCAAATTCTTGTACATTGCAGGGCCAATAATGGGCATTCGCTTTTGAAAGTGTATCGAAGTAGTTGCCTTTTGTATACTTACAACAGTATTATTTAACAGATTCCATAAATATATAGGAAGCAGTTGCAGTTTCACGCAACTCGTTATGTGCCATCGTACAAATACTTCACGTTATATTAGTCATCATCATGATCATATAAGTCCACAGACGTCCACTGCTCGACATAGGCCTACTTTAATGATCGCTGCACTGAGCGGCTATGAGCCGACAGCATCCACCAATTGCCCGCGACCTTCGCCAGGTCATCGGTCCACCTACTCGGGGGTCTACCCGCATTTCGCTTTCCGGTTCTGGATCGCTGCTCCAACACGTTAAGACCCCAACATCCATCAGTTTTGCGAGCTATGTGCCCCACCCACTGCCGTTTCAGTTTTGCAATCCTTTGAACTACGTCGGCGACTCTCATTATGAATTAAATTCCGAGCAAAGCTCTTTCCATTGCTCGCTGCGTGACCTTGAGTTTCCTTATAAGGCCTATGGGTCTTGGCCATGTGTCAGTGGCCATGTTTCAGATCCATGGGTCATCCTCATCGCTGGCAATATGCACTGATTACCATATATAATACCCATAATCTTAAGGTATTTTAGTAAAGCAATTAAATTATTTTAATAAAAAAAAAACAATCTTTTTTATTTCAGAATTACAACAAATCGCGTATTTATTCAACTCGCGGCGTCCGGTTAGTCCAAATAAAATTAGACGACCAGGTCATATTTCACGGAGAGATTGCGCGATCCAGCGGCGAGTTAAAAGGTCCTCTATCGTCGTTTGGTGACGTAAGTCGGATAAATCCAATCTTATCTTACTGATATTATAAATTTGAGTTTATAGTTGTTTATTACTCATCATCGTCGTGTCAACACTCATCTTTGAAAAGGAGGAGGTTACCATAATCTCCACGTTAAGCAGACTTCTTACAGATAGCAGTAGATTTTGATTGGACAACGCCGCTGCTCATTATTCTGGTACATCCCTTAGCTTGTTCTCATAACATCGCCACACCGAGCGGCTATGGGTCGTCTGTGTCCACCAATTTGCCTGCGCCTTTTATCGTTCAGGTAATCGGTCCACCTAGTCAGTGACCCGCAGTACGCTTTCCGGTCCGGGGCCGCCACTCCACTCCGCCCACTGCTATTTCAGGCTTGCAATCCTTCAATCCTACATCAAGTTCATTACTACCACGCATATACCCTGAATTGATTTGGATGTAACTTACACAGACCATTTGAAGACACGGGATACGTTTTATCTCGGAATTGCCTTCCCGTGGGATAATAGTTCAATTTTACTGTTATGTATCTTTTTACATGGGCGAAGCCGCGGGTAGAAGTTTAATCATCATCATCGGCTCATGAAAGTCCACTACTGAACATGGCTCTCCTCCTCAAATAGGATGGATTTATTAAAATCTCCCCACTTGGCAGGCATCGTGGTGAAAGCAGTAGATTTTAGTTGAAGATTGCACTTGAAGATGACACTGCTGCTCATTATTTTGGTCCATCCCTTAACTGATTCTCATAGCATCCGCGGAAAGAGATGGAGTGACGCTATTATTATGCCGGCGGCGCCACACATCAAAAAATAATATAGAAACTTCATATGGAAAATATACCTACGAATGTAAGAAAAGCGAGGACCTGTAACAAGTAGAGGAAATAAAATCTTGTACTTTTCAGACGATCCTCTTCACGAAGGATCCGATGATCCTAGAGTCAGTAATGATGAATGATAAAAACTTCCAAGCGTTGCTGAAAGACAACGATCCGATGAGCGATTATTCGAATATTATAGAGAAGAGGCCGCCAACAGCCAACGACACCGGCCACAACGGGAGCCCCGCCGCCCTGGAGTCTTTGGGTATTGAAAGAAATGAGGCTAAATACGTTGCGACGAGAATACAGTTAACGCTGATGTCGAATTGGGGGCAACGGAATCTGATTGGAGTTACGGGTAGGTGCGGTCCGACGGTTGTAACAACTGAGGGAATATTACAATTGATTAGAAATATTGTAGTCTCCAAAGGGTTGGCAAATATTAGTGGTAATATGGCTGTAACAACCTGACTAAATTTAGACTCTCCCTATCTTTTTCTAATATCAAATGCTAAAACGAGATAGCAAACATTTTTAGGGAGTACCAACTTACATTTCTGTCAAAAAGTACAAAAAAATGTTACGTTTTCGCGTATTTTTAGTTGACATGTTCCGAGGTCATTGCTAAATTTCATAATTTTGACGTGTCTAAAGAAAAATAACAGCGCTAAAATTGTAACTATCTCGTTTTGGCATTGGAAAAAAAAGATAGGGAGAGTGTAAATTTACTTATTATAATTTATGTTACAGTAGAATTAGCACCATTGCAGTGAATAGAAACCTCACTAACTGAACTCTTATAGCATGATTGGACAGTTAACTGAAGTATTGTAATATAATATATTACGATTACATTTTTTTACACACATATTGATCTCGCCCTAACTTAGGATTCCCCGTGTCTTGAGTACTGGACAACGATATACATACTTATATAGATAAATACATATATAGATAAACATCCATGTGTCGGGTACAAACATTCGTGCTCACCATAAAGTTTGTTCCTACCAGGATCCGAATCCGGGATCAAAAGCATGGCTTAAGAACCATTCAGTCGTCTACCTAATTAAATAATCATCTAGTAAATGCCTAACGTTTAGTTAGGTATTTACTAGATGACTCGTCTAGATAAATAGTAATAAAATAATAATTAAATACAACCTAACTAAATACTATTTAATTAACCTAATTAAATAGTAGTCTAGTAATACCTGACTAAATAGTCTAGGTATGTTTTATTGTGTTATTATAGTATTTTTACTTATCTCGTCTATAAGCGGACCAGTCATGACCTGAAACTCCTTTTTTTAAATTTTGTTCAATTCTCAGGTATTGAGCTCTTGTGCCACAACGAGACGGTCAAAATTCACCGCGCGTATGCATACACGTCCTTCATATCGGCCGATGAAGCCCCGGAACGCAACGCTCTCATCGAATGTAAGAGTTTGTTCAACGGATGCAATATTTCCACGGACTTTGAGGACATGTGGTGTACAAGTTTTGAAGTCGGTGCTAAGTTCTGCCATATTGTAATGGAGCTTTTCGAACCTTCGGAAATCACTAGTGAGTGTCTGGTATTATACAGTTTGACAAAATTAGAATAAAAAAATACATGCAAGCACACATTGCATAATTAGTAGTGGCATAAGAGAAAATGAAACAAAGACTTTAAAAGTTTCTCAATAAATATTTCGAATAATTTTTGAATACGTAACAAGGCTTAAATATAATAAAGGTCATGTTTATTTTCTTTTTTTTTCTTTTGAATCCACATAATATTTAATTCGATATCAACTAGAGTACTTACTTGGTGATGGTACAGAAGAAAAAGGACAAGATGCACTCGGTGAAGAAATTTAATTAGACAGCGATTCTGGCGATAATGTAATAAAGCGCATTTTAGTTCGCCCAGCGCTGTGCGCCTAACGTATTTATTAATCTACAAGGCATCTCGCCCTGTGCGTGCAGCTAATATGAATCGTATCACTACGTGTTAGAGTATTTTTCTATGACCGTTTCAGAATCGCTCTTTTCTTTTTCCGCTCGGTGGGTAATACGTGAGTTCATTGATTGAAACCGCCCGCGAACTCCCAAGTCCGACGCGTGTGTCACGCGCCATGTTAGACCCGACCGAATGGGCCGCGCGGCCTACGTACATTTTTGTGTGTACTGCGCCTAGTGCGCCCGCCTTGCTAATATTAAAACAGCGTCAAAATTATCAAGGACGAAACGAACTGCATGGCTAAAAACCTCTTACGAGAGAATTATTTATGTTGTTAAACGTTCGTGGCGCTATCTACCTGTTGCCTACCGAAGCGGGCGCTGTGTTATACTTCTTCACCAGGCATCCGCGTCTGGAACTACAATGCGAACATGGAGCTGTCGTACATCGGCGCGAAACACGCTCGCATCTACCTGGACGGGGCCGCGCTGCACTACCGGCCGCTGCTGTTGAGGCGCGCGCCCGGAGACACCTGCTATGACTTCCTGCAGCAGATCGAACTGCTCGCTATCGACGACAGGTACTAACGATAGCCTGTATGGGTATCCGTCTAAGGGGCTAGTTTTAAGCATTTGACTTGTTAGTGAGCTAGTGACAACTTCGTTTTAGTATGGTGTAATAATAAAGCTAAGTAACTTCTACCACATATTCTCTATCACTGAGATCTCCAGGACGCTTGTCAAATCTGAGGATCACCGTCATCTGAAATCAACTCGTTCACAAACTAGGCGACTGATAGGACACTGTATTGGACGCTAAATCAAGACAACTGTCGCCCATAAACTGTTCTTTTGCGTCCACGCTCTTCAAAATCAGTGTGTTGAAATTTACCGTTGGGAAAAGTCTTTGATTGTAAAAGAGAGGGTGATACGCTTAATTATCTTGGGTGATGGCAGTAAACGTTCCATGAAATTCAATATAATGTATGTAAAGGCTAGCAACGCACCTGCGATCCATGTGGGCAGCGGTGATCACTTACCATCAGGTGACCCTCTCGCCCCTTTGCACTCTCTTATAAAAAAATGTTACCTGCCAATGCTTTGGTGTACCCTTAGCTAGTTGTCGCTGCACCCACGAAATGGATTGACTATATTTATATATTTATTTACGTGAATCGACGTCTGATAATCATCCTCAATCCAAATTCGTCCCCACTACAGAGGCATGAAGCGCCCCTCATCAGGAGATTTAGGCCGTAATCTACGAGTACTACGATGGGCTAGTATGGGTTGGTAACCGAAGTCTCACCAATGGTAAATAGATATACTATAAACCAAGAACGTTATTTTGAAAAACGTTATTTTTGAGGAACTTTAATACTTTCGAACCTTGCAAAATGGCGGCATCGTGGTTTGCTACCCGTCACGTCTCATTGCTCGCGGAGGTGAAATGTGGGCTGCGGATAGCCAGTTTACTACATTAAACGATCGTAGCAGGTGGAAGAAAGTGGTCTCTGCCTACCCCAATGGGAAAGAGGCGTGACTGTGTGTATGTATGTAGTATATACTATGGTCTCTGCTTACCCTTATGGGATATCGGCGTGAGTGTATGTATGTGTATGTATGTTATTTAGAAATAAAAATGCAGACATTTTATTGTTTGCATTCAGGTTGGAAGATGCGGTAGATTCAGACAGTTTCCGCATGGACTGCCTCGTGTACGGTAGTAACGTGGAGATGGGCGCGCCCACGGGCTTCGTGCTTCAGCTCAACATATTCTCGACGTGGGGCGACCCCTACTACGTAGGGCTCACCGGGGTGCAGCTGTACGACGTCCACGGGAACCTCATACCGCTCACTGAAACCAGTAAGTAAAAGTTTTAGCAACTGAACATAAATCGTCATTTCAGACGGTTTCTGGTATCTTGAGACTTAACGAACGTCTATCGCGATCTCCAAGACAGTGTGGAAATTGTTACGATATCTACTTAGCGAACCGACATAAGATCCGTGCAAATCCGTATCCCTCTATACCTATACTATTGATACTCAAAGTGGTCTGTATCGACCCCCAAGGGTCGTTGATGATCTGCAAGGGGTCCACGCCAACTGTTAAAACCACATTTGATGTTGATAAGTTTGCAAAAAATTTATATTAACTACGCTTTGGGACAAAAAACATTTCAAATGGTCTATAAGACAAAAAAGATTGAGGATCTCTGCTCTATAGCTATCTGCATACATCTCTAGCTCCAAGATGAAGAACTTCATCGGACTGATAGATTACTCTGTGTGCAGATGTGTGCGCGCACCCGGCGAGCGTGAACGTATTGGATGCGCGCGCGCAGGACGTGCGCACGCCCGACAAGCTCATCGACGGGATAAACCAGCACACGGGGGATGGCTCGCACTCGTGGCTTGCGCCCATTCTGCCCAACACACTAAACAGGTGACAAGTTGATAACACGCTTCTTTTAAACTCTTTAGTGGTTAAATTAGAAATCTATCTGTATACGATTGTTAAATCTCAAATTTACAAAAATTAAAGATATTTAAAAACAAACTACTCAGTCCGACTAATTAAGAGTTTCTAAAACCAAATCCGTCGATGGTTGTTTGTTTGTTTGTTCGAGCTTCACGCAAAAACCAGCAGGTAGATTTTAGTTAATCTGTTACAGTTTTAAAGCTACTATTCTGACTTAAATACTGCAGCATGTTTCATCAAAACGGGTCCAGTAGAATTGAAGATACAGCTTGGTCTCTGTTTTAGTAACCGCTGTTAAGGTACGAAAGGTCAAGTAAAAGTGGTTTTTAGGCTTTTTGTTTTATATAAATCTATGATTGTGTCGGGATTTAGAATGTAGCCAAAAAAAATTTACGCTGGCGGAGCCGCCAGCAAAAGCTAGTAAGAAATAAAATTACATATAGTTATCGTTTTTATAGTTATATAACTCAAAATTGGTCAAAGTCCCAGAGATTTAATAAATTCAAATGTCATTTATTTATTAATTTTTATGTGATGCGCGGACAACGGCGAACAACCTATCATTTATATAGAGAAGATAACATAGTAGTATGCATAGACTATATTGTGGGTTCATAAACAACACATATACATGCTTTTAGCCATGTATATGTGTTGTTGTATACAAATTCTCGTAGAGTCCGTGCAGAACTCATTGTCCGCGCAAAACTCTGTCCGCGCTTTACCTATACTCGTATTATTAATTAGACGAAGCCAACTGACGTTTACTGTGTTGTCAGTTTTTGATGAAATAAAAATAGTGTTGTGACAAAGTT
>WUAW01008142.1:13746-25781 GCA_017165845.1 Thaumetopoea pityocampa | reverse complement strand
GAGAGAGAGAGAGAGAGAGAGAGAGAGAGAGAGAGAGAGAGAGAGAGAGAGAGAGAGAGAGAGAAGACTGCAAATATTCTAAACAAAATTAACCAACAATGTATATCTGGCCAGGTACCGCACTTTCTGTCTTTTTTTACATCAGTAACGTTTCACAAAAATTTTACACTGAAAATGACAACTATCACAAAAAAGTAGGCAGTAGTGGTAAGGTTTTCTCAAGGTGAACATGTTTAGAAGATTGTCCTAAAATGTGTTTTTTTTTACCGAATTTAAGCCGGTATTTAACTACAATCCCACTCGATGGTATGTAGCAAAGTAATCTAGGCTGCTAAAACGTACTAGCTTAATAAAAACCTATTCACTCTTGTCTTAGAGACACAATCCGACAGAAATACTGACGCAGGAAGACTATTCCAGTCTTTGGCTGCACGTATTATGAACGTGGAAGCAAATCGCTTCGTACGGGTGGCGGGGATATCTACGAGATAAGGGTGATAGATCGCTGCGCCCCTAGTAGTACGATGGTAAAAGGGAGATGGAGGTATTAAATCGTGTAATTCCTGCGCACACTGACCACCATGTATCCTGTAGAATACTGAACGGTTGGAACATGCACGCCAGAGTATGGAATAAGTACAGATTAATGTATTCTGGTGATCACTTCGCGGCCATCGCACCTTGACATATGGGTAATAGTAAAACGACCCGGGATGGCGAAACATCAGCCTTGACTACGGCTGGGCGCACGCGTGAATATATTATGTCGTAACGGCGATGCTTTTTGCAATTTTAACTTCCACTCTTTTACCCGAATACAGTGCATTTCAAGTAATCATTAGTTACAACTCCTTGGCAATTCGTCGATGAGTGCAGGATCGGAAGAGAAAACTTAAACAAGAATTCTTTTACGGATACGTCAGGGTAGACACAGCAGCAGAATTATACCTCGATTTAAAGGATATCTACTGCCAAATTCAAGAGATTCGCCAGGCAAAGAGGCTGTGGTAACTACGTCCCTTTCATGAAGGAGATCTGTGCACATAAATGGTTGCATTAAATTGATACAGAAAGAAACTAAAGTCAAACCAACCGGGAGAGTAAGTTGGTAAAAAGTAGATACTTTATCAAGATTGATACGGTCACTCTGGAGACACGGTCTCGTGGCCGCCATATGAAGCGCTCGATTGATGTCGTGAAGTAAGATATGGAAGCCAATGGACTCACCATTGAGGATGTTGAAGATTGAGCCAGAAGGAGGAACCTGTTGCAATCTGGCCAGGATTAACGATGTCAGGTAGAAGAAGAAAGCGAAATTAAACATAGAGTCATTGATGCATCTATGTTCTTGTTTTCAGTCGGTATCTCATTCTCGAGGGTCGTGTCCGTCTGAAGTACTGTCTTCCACTGCTCGAGGCACTCTGCTATTCCATGTATTTCTGTCCTTGTTGGTTTGTATAACTTTTGGTATTATCTATCTTGATAGGATTTTATTAATTTTTGT
The DNA here is from genome assembly GCA_017165845.1 of Thaumetopoea pityocampa. Classification (NCBI taxonomy): domain Eukaryota; kingdom Metazoa; phylum Arthropoda; class Insecta; order Lepidoptera; family Notodontidae; genus Thaumetopoea; species Thaumetopoea pityocampa. The sequence continues at coordinate 24,277 of WUAW01008142.1, read as the reverse complement.
TATTTTAATACATCAAAGTAGTTATCCGTGGCCTGCTTTTCGCCCCCGTGGGAAATAAGACCTGTCGGATGCCGAACAACTACGCCGCCACTTTATAAGGTCCAAAAGTGTTAAAGTTCCTCATTGCATTACCAAGGCTTAGTGGAGAGGAAAGGAAAGAGGGGTGAGGTAGGAAAAGTATATTGAGCAAGGAATATAGAATTTGGATTAATATATAATTATTAAATAGACTTAAGTATTCGGGTAAGCGATCCCGGCCCCCCGAGCTACTAGTGTCTACTATCTCTACTGTCTATGTCTACTGTCTCTTCTCCTATAAACCTTTTACCAAATTCCACATTCCTTGTCCAAGACACCTTTCCTACCACATCCCTTTTCCGTAGGAACGCAATGAGGAACTTTAGTCACTTTTGAACCTCATAAAATAGCGGCGTCGTGGTTCACCACCTGACACGTTTTTAGTGATGAAACCCTGTGCGATCTAGCAGTTACACATACTTATTGAAATGTTAAATATATGTGTAATGTGATGGAACGCCGATCGAGACACGACACGAGATGATGTGCGCAGTAGTTGGTGATTACGTCGCGCAGCCTGTTCTGTAAATATTTTACATATACATATAAGTTTAATGTATCGAACAGTGCATTCGGTACATTAAACTTATATGTTTTTTGGCTCGCCACGATCGACTGGACTAAAGGCCGCGATCGACGGGTTGGCCACCCCTGGACTGTAGGATACTGCTATCTCAGAAGGAGTACTCGGGGCCGGAGTCGCTTACCCGTATACTTGAGTCGATTTGTCGGACAGGCTAAAAGACTAAATACTCTCTCACTTCAACACTGTTGTTACTGTTTGATATTGAGCCATGAATAACTTTTTGTTGTCCTAAGTAAGGAGCAATGTATCTATTGCAGTATTAGTCTCGCAATAATAGTTACAACATTTAGTTTCAACTTACATCGATTCATAAACTATTATAATATTAGAGATCCGCAAAAGGAAACGTTCGTCAAGTACACAATATTCTCGCGCACTGTCATACGATACTGAACGCACTGCATTGTAGGTGTACGGCGTTATTTTTGTGTAGTGAAAATTCGAGACATACCAACACATAGCTTTCCAAATTTTCATATATTTAACCCGACTGTGACAAAGCCATGGAAGGATCATGAAATTAACATACCATGGATGTATATTCGACCATAATTGTTATATCGCTAATCCAGTAGAACAATGACGTAATTACATTTTTGCAATTTATCAGAAGCGTTTCAATTTAAAATTGGATTATACCCATTTTGTAAATCATATCAGTTATCATGATTTTTCATAATTTATTCATAGATTATTATTAATAATTTGATTTTTGATTGAATTTGAATTAAACAACAAATCATCCAAATTAAACACTAAATAAAATTTTAACTTTTTTTGCAATTACGTCATTATTCTATTGGATGAACGACATGTTTAGTAAATCATTCGCCAATAAAGGTGCCTCATTATCATCTCAATACCGCTGTCACCGTTTGCAAATACACTACAATACAGCAGAAAGAGAGGGGCTTATCTGGGATACGCGGGGAATATCTGCCTAAATCTTTCGGCAATTTGATTTCATTATCTACACAATTTTTTATACGACATGTCCTTTTCCTCCTGGCATTATTAATCACAGCTTTTGTTGACAAATCTAATAAAAACAATTTCATTTCTGGAATTATGGGGTCTTTGACGTTTTGGCTTGAAACTTGTAAATATAGTATAATATCAGACATAAGAATAGAACAAGGAAATCACATCAAAATTATTTGTTGTTTTAATTCCGACCTCTTTTGTTTACGCGCCCCATTCTACTCAGTCACGTTCATTTTGCTCGATATTCAACATCTATAGAGATGGATTCATTGGCTTCTCACGACATCCAGCCAACGCTTCTTAGAATGGCCCCAAAATTATATCCCAAGGATCGGATCACGGTGTCTCCCACCGACGTACTCCCTGGGTCAGCTCGCATGCTGTGGCAAAATCACCTCAATCGACCTTCCAGGAGTATGTCTGTCTTCTCCGTTGTGGACACCAGACTGCTTTTTAAATATGAATTACGTATGGAGTCATACAGCATACTCTTCCACCACAGTATGCTCATCTCCGTGACGTAAAACCCTTGGATGTGTCTACTCAACGCCGGCCCACCCTAGCTGTCGTGCAGGAGGACTGATCTGATAACGCCACTGTATGCCTGTCCCTTTAATTTAGGAAGTATCTTGCGATCATGAAGTACTCTGTAGACGTCTCGCCAATTTATTTAAGTTGCCCAAAGTGAGCCTTCGATATCGCGATGCATGCAACACTGATCTAACTTTGCAAGGCAGTGTCGGGGCCCTTTTTTCTGTTATGAGATCAATCTCTACAAAAATATACATTTTTTGTTGTAACTAAATACAACATTGTACAACAACTACTAATAGCAATCGATTCTGCGAGTAATTTTGACTATGCTACATCACTATACAAAAATAACCCTACCGGTAGTAATGCACTACACTGTATATTAACGCACTGCACTGTATATTAACGCACTGCACTGTATATTAACGCACTGCACTGTATATTAACGCGATGCACTGTACGCTGTCAGTGCCGAGTGCGCTGTGGTTGATAACAAACTGGGTCTGTTTCTGCAGATGCCGTGTGGCCCGTTCTAAATGTTGCAATGCTCTGAAGGATAGTTCGTGGATAATATTAATTGATAAAAATATTATGGTTTGTACAGACGGGCGATTTTCTAGGCAACTGTTGGCCACAAAGATTTCGATTATTGTAGAACATATGGAGTCGCTGGCTGTGTGTCACTCCATCTCTTCCTGTGGGTGCTGTGAGAACCAGCTAAGAGATTTACTAGGATAATGGGCAGCAGATTACGATGCTCAGCCATATATACGCGTTGTTCTCAAGGGTTATTTACAAACGTTTCAAACGTAGGTTCGGCGATTTTTAGTCTTCCGTATTAGCTAGTTCTTGTAAAGGCTTCAGTAATATAGACCACATAAATACGCTATAGCAGATTATATAGAAGGGTGGGGAGTACATTTTGCATCGATGCTTAGCGTTTATTAACTAACAGAATGCCTTTGATTCAATTCAGACGTCGACGGCGCTTTGACCTTTCAGATCATATACCGTATCGATTATTAGTACATTGAAATTTTGAGAAGTTAGTACAATACTCGTGGTGTCACAATGTGATGTTATATACAGAAAGAGAGCTCAAAGTCACTGTATTTAAGATTTGTCCTTCATTAATTTATAAAGTTAATTCTACACATTATATTTATAAGATTAAAATCTTATAACTAATAGAATTTACTACCTGTATTAGTGGTAATATCTAAACAAAGCCTAGCACGTATCTTAGAATTTAGATCAATGTTAAACTTTCGTTCTATATATGAACTACGCTGGAGGAACTTAAACTATTAAAATTGAATAAACTCGGTATCAATATCGCAGGCGAGTATACGACTCATATTTTCTTCCTCATTTCCCGACTATATAGTTGTTCATTGCAGATCACTGACAGACCTTAGTAAAAGTTGATGGCATCACTTGAGTTTCGCAACATGTGGAAGAAAATCAAAATCATGGTAAACACCCATATTCCGCCTCACCAAACACCAGTCTTAAGTGGCTCTGTTCTCACAGTTGTGCCAGAGACTAGTTGTTCAACTGAGTAGGTCCAATTTTGAAGGTCTGTCGTTGAAATCAACTTGATTTAGAGTTTCTATCCAAGAGAGAATTTCTCTCCACGAGGGAATTTGCAGGAAAACTATTGTTATGAATATAATTCAAAGGACTGCAAAGCCAAAGTGGCAGTGGGATGGGCTCGTAGCTCCCAGTACAATTAATTTACAATTAATTAGTAGTACAATTGGTGTGCGTTGAACCCTGTTTAGGTGGTTCTAGGTGAACCCTTAACCTAATTAAGATCGCGAGCAGTCACTATATGCAGGCGACCCACAGTCGCCCAACGTGGCAATTCCTGTTAGTCCAGTTGTGAACATCTGTAGATTGACATGATGATGATGATGAAGTTACATGATCTATTATCCATGATTATATTCAAATAGAATCACATAGAACATTTCTACCACCTGCATCCGGCATATACCCGCGACTGTCTCGTGGGTTATTTTCATTACCGCAATTTGTGCAGGGTTTGGCCTATTCGCCACAAGCCTCTTCTCTTGGCAGGCAGCTTTGCTCTCTGTTTCCTTTTCGTGCACGCGCACAAGATGTAGTACGCCGCCCCACGGGGCTGCTAGTGATCGAGCGACGAGTTGCCCTTCCTACCACTAAACGTACATTATATTATAAAAATATTAAATGTCAAATTTTGTAAATCAAACACATTAAAAAAGAAAGCTACTCAGATCGACTAATTAAGTGCTTCTGAAATCAAATCCGTCGATATTTGTTTCGTATGTATATATGTACACACACACCACTACAATTCTTTGTAGTGGTGTGTGTGTACCAGCCATAACGTTTCTAATACAAACAAGGTCATAAGCTATCATAATGATTTATTGCAATATCTAAGAATTCCATTTTAAAAGATCGTCGGTGTATTTTGTGATTCATGAATGGATACTTTTGAAACTGTTGCGACCGATTAAGGCCAAATCGTCGTTCATAAAATGTGCCTATATTTTTTAATTTCACTTCTTCGATTTGTCCAAAAAGTGGTTCAAATAAGACGACAATACAGTTTATGATAGTCTCGCTCGATTTGGCATTATCTTGACTCGTGCGTCAGGGTCTGCTGTTTTTTGCAGGGGATGCGGCTGTGAGACCGGTTAAGATGAAAGACTGTCATCTGACATCCCCGTAAGTCCCCACAATTCCTGCTAACGATTAGTGTTATTGAGATACCAGCCGAGGCTAACTGTTTATGTAGCTTCCGAGATAGGGAGGAAGCTTAGTACTGTTAGCGTATCAGTAGGGGTTGAACCCGAGACCTTTTGATTTTTGGATTTGCCACGAGGCCATATCCACTACGCTGCCATGATTCCGGTTCCAGTTTGCAGTAATCCAGTGACATGTTGCCATGGCATGACGTATAAAAATATAAACTTTTACGTGAAATCATCCCCCGTTCATATTTGTCCCCACTACAGGGGCACGGACCTCCCCTGATCAGGAGGGGGATTAGGCCGTAGTCTACCGCGCTGGCCTAGTGCGGGTTGGTAGACTTCACACACCCATGCGGGCATGCAGGTTTCCTCACGAAGATTTCGTTCACCATTGAGTACATTGGTGTCTACAATGTAGATCGTACATGAATTAGAAAATAATTGGTACGGGATCGGGATCGAACCCGAGAACTTTCGATCGTGAGTTGTATCTATAACCACTACACCATCAATGTATCTACAATTTAAATAAGATATTATATTTTAAATAGAATATGTTTTAAATATATTAACTTATAATATATTCAATATAGCCTTTATTGAATCCCTAAGTCAACTCCGTAGTCCGCATACTTACACATATACTTACATATGAGATTACTCCATTTTATGAATGGATGCCCATAATCACCAAGTTAACTATCGACTCTTAAGTTAAAGAGTCCCCACTAAGCAATAATTAACTAAAACCGTCTAGGGAACATATTTTTTGTTTTTCCTACCCACTCTAATCTGTATTTTCGTTTTTCCTACCCATTCTAATATGTATTTTTGTTTTTCCTACCCACTCTAATCTGTATTTTCGTTTTTCCTACCCATTCTAATATGTATTTTTGTTTTTCCTACCCACTCTAATCTGTATTTTTGTTTTTCCTACCCACTCTAATCTGTATTTTCGTTTTTCCTACCCATTCTAATATGTATTTTTGTTTTTCCTACCCACTCTAATCTGTATTTTCGTTTTTCCTACCCATTCTAATATGTATTTTTGTTTTTCCTACCCACTCTAATATGTATTTTTTCATTTAACGTAAGAGGTTTTTCTTCTGATTCCATGTAATTCACATTTCATGTACGTCTGTTTTTACGACTAAATTTATTGTTAGTTAAAATTCAAGAAGACTTTAAATTTCAAATGAAAAAATTCAATGTCTGCTGTAAAATCAGCAAAAAAAGCAGACAATCAAAATTTACTTCTAGTATTTCAAGCGTTCTTTTATTTAGTTTCTAGTAGCTTTGGCGTCTAACGTAAGGTCTAAATTTAAATTATAGTATTTATTTTTAGAAAAATTATAGAGTAATGAATATCTCATTACTGTTACCTACACAATACAAAATTTAGTGCTTTAACTGGCAAGTGTTATTATTTAAGTCTTATTTAAGCCGGCCGTGACTGTATCATTTTTTCTTATACTTATATAGCACTCTTTTCTTCTATATTACTTTTTTCTTCTCTAATTATCACTTTTTCTTCTATATCACTTTTTTCTTCTATATTTAGAGTATGTAATGTTCCAAAACTTTATAATTTCGTCGTCCCAAACCGCTGACATTTTGCATTGTTTGTTTATCTCTAGCAGTTTAGGATTTTTCTTCTCTGCAGGCAGCCAGTGGAGCGATGATAGTGTGATTGGTGTTGGATTACTGAAAATAGAGAAACTATTAATAGGTATGCGTAGTAGATAATATAGAAATTAAAACGGCTATGAAAATGCTGTTTTCTTAAAATATCAGAAATATTTAACGATGGCAGTTGATAGTATCTTATGTCTTTTCTACGTTTAATTATAGTTTGGTTCAAGAATATTTTTATCTCCTTAGATTTAGAATAATGGCAGAAAGCGTTGTCAAATATACTATAAAACATTTCTCACAGACAGATGTCTAGGACTTATTTCATTAAAACGTTGACGCCGGCATGACCCATCGGTGGGTTACGCTTGTCATGCATCATCCATCAACAGATGATGAATATTTTTTTTCTATAAATTTTAAAATTTTGTTTCCCTTAGTTCCTAATTTTTTATGAACATCCACGCATTGGCGAGAAAGTATAATTTGGCACTGTGCCGCCCACGGGGCGCATCGCTGGTTGGAGCGCCGCCGCACGAAAAGAACCGAGGAAATGCACGCCGGCGTCAACATATTCAACATATTAGGTGCTCACCTATATTTTGCAAAGTTAGTCCAAAACGTAGTAATTTTTCCAATAAAGTCTCTTTCTATGAATGTGAGAGGTAATAACGCCACTCTGACGTTGAAGATATAGAATATCTCATCGGCGTGAGTAGCACCAGGTGACTTTTGAAAGCCATAGAAAAATTTAGCAAAGTTCAACCAACCGTCATAACAGAACTTATACACATATATCGGCTCTTTGGTAGTTTTTAGAAAAAGATCTATAGTCGCTATCGTAGGAAATACTATGCTCGAATCGCCTTCGTATCTGGAGAGTACTAATCGAGTATCTGTAGAAGTTTTGTCACCGCCCATGTACAGTTCTTTTATTTTAATAGCCGTTTGCACTTTTTCTGCTTCGGATGAGAAAAGCAAATCTCTAGGCAACGCACTATAGAAATTTATTTTAGACAATGTCGTCTCGTTTTCTTTACCAACAAACATGTACCCTTCAGCATTATTGTATCCGATAACCACTGGTACTTTGTGATATTTTCCTTTTGAAATAAGATTATAAGGCGTGTCAGGTAAAAAGCGTTCTTCTCCAGCTATCTCTTGTTCGATACATGGCACAAACACGTTTTCCGATAATACAATATCACCTAACTTTCGCGGTACTCGATATTTTAATAAATCCTCTGCGGTCATATTCCTAAATATATTGTAAATTTCATATGGATCATCGACATTGTGACCCATTTGTTGTGCAAGAAGCTTAGCTATCTTTAAAGGTTCAAATTGTAAACTCCATGGGGACATAGCTGAGCCACTTTGCATAATTGCTTTATGAAATAGCCCTTTGGAGAGAGGAGATATTAAATGATACACGACAGAAGCAGAACCAGCGCTTTCTCCAAAAATAGTCACATTATCTGGATCACCGCCGAAAATTTTAATATTCTTTTTCACCCATTGCAGAGCTCGCACTTGGTCCTTAAGTCCAACGTTTCCGGGAGCTTCTTTAATACCCAAACATAAAAAACCCAAAACTTCTAATCTGTAATTGAATGTGACGAGAAGTACTCCATGACTGATCAAATACTTTGGCCCGTAGAGGAATGGTGACCCAGATCCGTCTCGGAATCCACCACCGTGAATGAAGATCATAACTGGCAAGAGTTTGTCGGATTCTCTGATTGGCGTGTAAATATTGAGTGCGAGGCAGTCCTCGATTCCCAAGACTTTAGTACTGGTGAATCTTTGGGTACATCTGATATGTTCATTGTATGCGTTGTAAACACCCTCCCATTTTGGTTCAACTTGTGAAGGCTGAAATGAGAATATTTGATAAATATTATTATAGGATAGTCTTTATAAGAATAATCGATTTAAGAATTCCATGCGGTTGTAAGCACACTGAGAGTTCTGTAGTAAGTTATGTGTATGAATGTGGTAAATTTTTGAAGAGGGTTAGAATTTGCTTTCAACCTTTATTGACTTTTAAAAGACTGTCTCTTGTCTCATCTCATTTATTTTTAAAAATTATATCTGAGTTTCTTGAAATGGTCTAGTGAAAGATGAAGACAAATTAAATTTTTCAGCAACATTTAGCTTAGTAGGTTTTAGAGTATCGGGATAATATGATAAGTACATTCGACTCAAAGCAAGTAAGTGAGCTCTGTAGAGACTTATGTTGTTGAACAAACAAAATATGAAAATCACTTATGGAAATAAAATGAAAATGCACGCTGCACCGTCAAACTCGAAGAACTCCGAAAAACGAACGTTTTTCGATAATAAAAAGTTGTGGTAGATATACTTTTAATAAAACCAAGGTTTTTGTCAACGGGTTATTTTTGTAGCTATTTATAATCAAATTTAAACTACTTAAATCTAGAAGTAGTCGAAAACTTGGAATTCCAAGTTTTCAATTGGAATTTAATATTTATAATTCGATATTCATACATACATATATACACTCACGCCTTTTTCCCTGGCTCTTCAGCGGGGAATCGAACCCCGGTCTCTCGCGTAACAGGCGGGTATACTGACCACTATACTACGGAAGAATTGGGGTAGGCAGAGACAACTTCTTTCCACTTGCTACGAGCAAAGTGGCTATCGGTAGCTCACTTTTCGCCCCGCGAGAAACGAGACGTGTCAGGTGGTGAACCACGACGCCGCTATTTTATGAGGTTCAAAAGTGACTAAAGTTCCTCATTGCGTTCCTACGGAAAAGGGATGAGGTAGGAAAGGTGTCTTGGACAAGGAATGTGGAATTTGGTAAAAGGATTATAGGAGAAGAGACAGTAGACATAGACAGTAGAGATAGTAGACAGTAGTAGCTCGGGGGGCCGGGATCGCTTACCCGAATACTTAAGTCTATTTAATAATTATATATGAATAATATGGAATTTGGATTAATATATAAATATTAATCCAAATTCCATATTCCTTGCTCAATATACTTTTCCTACCTCACCCCTCTTTCCTTTCATCTCCACTAAGCCGTGGTAATGCAATGAGGAACTTTAACACTTTTGGACCTTATAAAGTGGCGGCGTAGTTGTTCGGCATCCGACAGGTCTTATTTCCCACGGGGGCGAAAAGTAGGCCACGGATAACTACTTTGATGTATTAAAATAACAAAAATTAATAAAATCCTGTCAAGATAGATAATACCAAAAGTTATACAAACCGGGGGTTCATCTTAAAAATGGTGGTGTCGGGTGCCGAACCACGACACCACCATTTTTAAGATCCTAAAACGTTAAAGTTCCTAATTGCGTTCTCAGAAAAAAGAAAGAAAGGAAAGAGGTTAAGGTAGGAAAGGTATTGAGTAAGGAATATGGAATTTGGGAAAAGGACTATAGGATATAGGATACTACTCGGTAGGAATAGGAAGAGGCAGCAGTAGCTCGGGAGGCCGAGGTCGCTTACCCGTGTACTTAAGTCTATTTGCCGGACAGGCTAAAAGAGCAAGTACTCTCTGACCATTCGATATTCACTCCTAGCAAAATTGCCCATGGCTTTTGCGTATTATAGGAAGCACATAAGACAGAACGACCAGTGTTATGGTCATTGCAGGTATTAATGAAGCCTCCGGGGGTAACGTCAGATGGCGGTCGTTCATTTGAACCCGTCCCAGAAGCACATCCACTCCAATAATAGCAGATCCTAATTAGGTCACGATAACTCCAGGACGAATATTAATTACGCGTGCCTTTAATTAGGCGTGCAGTCTGGAGTTATGGTAATTACAAGTGGATTGAAACAATTACACGCCGCAACATGTCGCACTGGTCGTTACTGTCAAACGCCAATCGACAATACCGGGAAACAATTAGGGCAGCTCTATCATTTGTAGTAGTTAATCTAATTATTGCATGTGTGGATTGGTGGTGTAGTGGTTTTAGATACGGCTTAA